>CM075103.1:25194722-25392610 GCA_037576195.1 Phytoseiulus persimilis | reverse complement strand
GTCAGATTGGTCTCGGAATCACCCCTCCAGACTTGAAAAAGTATGGTCAGGATGGTCCCGGAATCACCCCTCCAGACTCGGAAAAGTATGGTCAGATCGGTCCCGGAATCACCCCTCCAGACTCGGAAAAGTATGGTCAGATTGGTCTCGTTATCACCCCTCCAGACTTGGAAGAGGATGGTCAGATTGGTCCCAGAATCACTACTCCAGACTCGGAAAAGTCTTGTCAGATTGGTCTCGGAATCACTCCTCCAGACTTGGAAGAGGATGGTCAGATTGGTCCCGGAATCACCCCTCCAGACTCGGAAAAGTATGGTCAGATCGGTCCCGGAATCACCCCTCCAGACTCGGAAAAGTATGGTCAGATTGGTCTCGTTATCACCTCTCCAGACTTGGAAGAGGATGGTCAGATTGGTCACAGAATCACTACTCCAGACTCGGAAAAGTCTTGTCAGATTGGTCTCGGAATCACTCCTCCAGACTTGAAAGAGGATGGTCAGATTGGTCCCGGAATCACCCCTCCAGACTCGGAAAAGTATGGTCAGATTGGTCTCGTAATCACCCCTCTAGACTTGGAAGAGGATGGTCAGATTGGTCCCGGAATCACCCCTCCAGACTCGGAAAAGTATGGTCAGATTGGTCTCGTTATCACCCCTCCAGACTTGGAAGAGGATGGTCAGATTGGTCCCAGAATCACTACTCCAGACTCGGAAAAGTCTTGTCAGATTGGTCTCGGAATCACCCCTCCAGACTTGGAAGAGGATGGTCAGATTGGTCCCGGAATCACCCCTCCAGACTCGGAAAAGTATGGTCAGATTGGTCTCGGAATCACCCCTCCAGACTTGGGAAGTAATGGTAATATTAGTCTCGGAACCACCCTTCCAGACTTGAAAAAGTATGGTCAGATTTGTCCCGGAATCACCCCTCCAGAGTTGGAAGAGGATGGTCAGATTGGTCCCGGAATCACCCCTCCAGATTCGGAAAAGTATGGTCAGATTGGTCTCGGAATCACCCCTCCAGACTTGGAAGAGGATGGTCAGATTGGTCCCGGAATCACCCGTCCAGGCTTGAAAAAGTCTTGTCAGATTGGTCCCAGAATCACCCCCACGTATCCCAGAAGGAGTGGACAAACTGACAAACCAACTGACAGACGAAGCGAATCATATATAGTGAGGATACTTTCAAATGCTTTCCCCAGGGTGCTGAGGGGGCAGATAGGCCTATAGGAATAAGGGAGCTCTACCAGCTTCCCTGGTTTGTGAATCAGGACCACTTCAGCCTTCTTCCAGGCTTTTGGGAAGGCTTTCGACTCGTTATTCATTGCGTGTTTATATTCTTCAATGAAGCTGTCCATGATGAGCTTCGTTACCTTGCCGGGTAACGTTAGGCGTTCGGTTCTCGCCTGCCTGTAAAGAGATCTGTTTTCTTCCCACAATTCAGCTCTGGCTCGGAGACCTCTGCGTCGGGCCTTGACGCAGTTTTTTCGGAGCGCTGCGCTACTCTCGTCAAACCAGTAGGCCCGGTCTCTTCTCTTCTACACTTCGACCCTAGATGCTTTGCAGGCCTTCTTCGTCTCCTCTGTGAGCTGCCTGGCTCCTGGCGCTTTTCCTCTGATCCGAGCTTCCAGCTCTCGTCGGCATGATTCCATGTCGAGCACTCTGGTTCTCCCGCTCGGACTGCAAGTGGGGCTTTCTTTGCTGTCCAGTAGATTGAATAAAATGCAGTTGTGGTCGCTCAGTGATTCTATCTCTAGAACCATCCCGTCTAACCGTTGAGCTACCGTTGACATTCGACCAATGGATGATTAACGTCCCGTGGACCAACCAAGAGGTCCAGGAGATTCTGAGGTCACTCCCCAATGGCAAAAGCGCGGGTCCGGACGGTATTTATTACGAACACTGGAGGGATATGGAAGAAATCACACTGGAACCCATTGTGAGACTCTTCAACAAAATTATGAGTGCAGGGAGAGTGCCAGACTCATGGCATCTAACTAAACTCACACTACTCTTCAAGAGGAAAGCGACGGACCCAAAATACAGAATGGATCTGTTCAGAGGCATCGTAAGTGAGGCCACCCTCAAGAAGATATTCTTCAAAGGTGTCGGGATCGGCACTCAGGACGCCATTCACGTTGTCATGTCAGAAATCGAGCGGAGCATCAAGAGCCCAGACGGGCATACCTACGCCGTCTTGATAGACTGTCAGGAGGCGTTTGACCTCGCCCCACGCCAGAGAATGGTCGACGCCTTCAAACAAGCAGGCGTCAACGGTCAAATGCTGAAAGTGATTGAAAGTTTCTACCACCAAGACTCGCTCCAAGTTGACAACGGTGGGGGAACCTCAGTCAAGATCCTCCAGAATCAAGGCACGCCACAGGGAAATCCGTTGAGCTGCTCCGGATTCTCTCTCCTCCTGGCGGGCTTACCAGAGAAGACAACGAATGACTTCAGAACAGGAACGATAGCCATGTTCGCTGATGATATAATCATCCTGCACAGAAACCGGCTACAGTTACAAAAGATGCTGGAAATCGTCGGTGTACATCTCGGAAATGAGGGGCTGCGTGTGAACCCGGCGAAAACCATGGTCATGAAGCTGAGAAGGGGAGGGCCCTTAACAGGTTCGCTGCCATGTAGTCCGCCAGCGTCCTACGGTTTTCCGGCGGCTGGTAGGACGCTGGCGCCCTACAGAGTGACTTGTGGTTTCAGGCCTCGTGTAGACACGGCGAGCGTTGAGGCTTTGATCGGACGATGTCAATTGCTACTCTGGACTTGACTTCAATTCAGATTGCAATGGCCAGGGGCTGGCCTTCATGGCTATGAAAAATCTCGTCGCCTTCTAGTGATAATTACTTCGGCCCTGTCGATGGCGGTCCGTCTTCCTTGGTCGAATTCCAGTGCTCATCATATCGACTTCTTCCTCGACGGCTGCAGTATTTACGCTGAGAGGAACGAAGTTCGTCTCTCTGTTTTCGCAGTGCTGGTCTAGATCGTAGAGATTGTGGCAGATCAATACGATAAAACTCGCGCGATGGCAAAGTTTATGTACAGCAGTGACCGCTGCCTTCGATCTTCGGCGAAAGGGAAGAAGAACTCTGATCCAGGTGAAGACACGTTCGAGTCCCCAACTCCAGCCAGCGAGAGTGATTGTGAGTCGTATTCCGATGCGGGATCGGAATTCTCTCTTGGGGAAGCGAGACTCGAGGACAGTGACTCTGGTTCCGCTAACTCAATCGCATCCCTCGAAGAACATGCGTCGCCAAGCACGAGTTCTTCGTTTCTTTGGAATCGGACGTAACTCCACTGACTCGACTCGGACGACGCTCGGATTTCCTTCACCCTGTTTTCGACGAGCGCCTTCCATCTTATTTGGCTCGTCGCGAATCCAGGCTAGCACGCATGCATTCTCGCACCAGTAATTGATCGACGCGAACGGCAAGCCAACTCCCTGGGTGATCTTTTTCGCGATCCTTACTGCCAAAACCGCGCCCAACAACTCCAGTCTGTGGATGGACCAATTCCCCTTCAACGGAGCCACTCGCCCTTTCGCCATGATCAACGAGACCGATCCGAAACATCCCGCGCGTATGCCTCGCACCCATAACCTGTGAGGCTTGCATCGCAAAACACACGCAACTCTCGCACCGCAGTGTCCCGGCTGCCTTTTGCCGCGAGAAAATCTCTTGCTACGCTAACGTGCTTGATATTTTCAAGCCTGCTCGTGACATCCCTGTACTGTTCAAGATCTTCCCCGGCCAGAACCTGATTCAAATCCAACTTTTTCTGCCAATGACGCTGCAGTAAACACTTCATGCCCAGAGAAATCGGTGCCACGATTCCCAACGGATCGAAAACCTGGCTAGCTCCCTTGAGCAGAGATCGCTTCGTTGGAACGCTCGTTTCGAAAAATGTGATCGTCTTTGAAACATCTATATGCATCGAGTCTTCTCTTTGATTCCATCTCACTCCGAGAAATTTGAAATTCTCGTCGTCGAACGTGACTGTCGCGTCAGGGTATCGATGTTTTATGAATCTACCCAACTCCGCAGAGTTCGTCGACCATTTTTTCAACGGAAAGCAGCCTGCCTTGAACGACTCGTGTAAGATTTCAACAACTTTTGCCCCGCTCCCGGCGTTCTCTGCGCCTGCGATCAAATCATCTACATAGAAATACTTTTTCACGAACTCAAGTAACTCCTTGTCCTGCGGCTGATTCCTGATTTCATTCTCCAAATGGAGCCTGGTGCCTGCACAGTGCTGGTAAGGCGCACTGGCCAGCCCGAAAGACAACCTACACGACTGCATTTCCCTGAGAGGGGCTCTCGGATTCTTACTTATGCCTAACGGCCACAATAATTTCAGAAACTTCCTATGTTCCGGAGTTATATCGAACTGAAGGTATGCTTTCTCTATGTCAGCTGTGATCGCAACCGGAAGCTGCCGGAATTGGAGTATGACTGAGACGATGTCTGCGATGAGATCCTCACCTTGAAACAACACGTCGTTCAAGCCAGCTTCGTTCTTCGAACGTGCACTTGCATCGTTCACCACTCTCACTTTCATCTTGGCTTCCGCCGAAGCTCGTTTTTTATCACCACGAGCAGCGGTAGATAATGACATTGTTCCCCCGATTTCGGGGATTCCGCGAACTCAATGAAACCCTGATCCAACAGGTCCACCATTTCGGCATCAACTGTCTCAAAGAGCGCTTGATTTTTCCTTGTCTGAGCCAAAAAACTTTTCAGACGCCGCAGCGTCAGCTCGCGGTTGTCTCCTAACGTATCTTTGTTCGGTTTGAACGGTAAATGGGTAATATATCTCCGGTCCGGTTTTCTCCGAGTGGTTGTACGGACGAATTCCGTCAACTCTTCGTTAGGAACTTCATCATTTTCCTTAAAATACGGTTCGATCCCTAGAACCTCCGTATCCCACAGGAACGAGATGTCCTCTGGATCATATTTCGAACAAACTGTCGCCGCGAGAGACACCGTCGCGCTGACGCCTCGCTGGCTTTCCGCTCTGCCGTTCCATGACTTTCTCTTTTGTTGGATCACTTTCAAGAGTGCTGGATTTAACTTGATTTCCTGATGTTGGCCCGTTCCCCATAGAAAGTACCCGAACAGGGTTTCGATCGCAACGAACCCCCCAAACTTTTTGGTGTTCGTTCCCACGATGGGATATAGATAATCTACTCCGACCAACATATTGATCTCTGCCGACCAAGCTCCATCGTTTCGATCCGCGATCGGCTTCAAGTTTCCCGTGAAGTTAGCTTCCGGGAGAGTACCCTCAACCACGTTCGGCAACGCTGTCGCGTAAATGACCATGTGGTTGTCAGAGAATCTGCTCTTCAGTGTGATCTCTACGATCCTTCCTTTGGACTTCTCAGGATGTGCCGGGCCTGGCGCCTGCAGATAGAAATTTTCGGAGCCCACCTCCCTCGCCTTCAACAAGTTCGCGAACTCATTGGAGATGAGAGTTTTCTGGGACCCCGTATCCAGATCGATTCTACCTACCGCGACGCATTCCTCGGAAAACATTTCGACGTAACCCGTAGGCAATCTTTTCTCCGAGATGTTAGTGATCTTTATCGATTTCACGCTGGAAACGTCCGCACCATTTCCCACCGGCGCCGCTGCCGCAACCCCGGTCGGTTTCACGCAGAGTAACTTATGGTGACCCTTGCCACATTTCGCACACCCCCTGGCCTTGCATTTATCGGCCCTGTGATTCCGATCCAGACACTTGAAACAGACATTCCCTGTCGTCGCACGCTTTCTCCGCTCTTCCGGAGATATCGGTTTCCTACAGTTACCGCTAAGATGCTGTCCTGAGCAAAAGTTGCACGAATGATCCGCGGACGAAGACGCAGTGACCGCAAAAGCATGTTGATTGCTTACTGAACCTGTTGGCCCCGCAGGGCTGAACCTAGGCTTGATCTTTCGGCTGAACTGACTTTGCTGTGATGGCATTCTAGGTGACGTATCAGCCCTAGCTTTACCCATTCCGTTGCCCGGAACGGGGCTCGAGTGTGTCCTAAGCACGGACGGTGATAACTTCCTTACTTGAAACTGTTCAGCTCCCAGGAAGTCCAGAAGTTCTTTTAACCTACAACTTCTATTCTCTTCGTCCTGCCAACCTACTGCGTCGTCGAATCTTCGCCTGCGATCATACGGCAGTGCTTTCATAATTAATCTAGCAGGGAAAGGAGACAGACCTTCGTGGTTGTAACCGAGCGCGATGAATGACTGGACATTCTGAGTGACATCCGTCACGAATTTCACGAAATGCCCACTGTCGTTGAGATTTCTTCTGTTGCAAGCTTCTACCACGTTGTCCACCTGACGATCTTCTGCCACCGCGGTTTGACCGGAGAGCTTGTAAACCGTGTCCCTTGCTTCCTCGTAGTTGTCACTATTCAGCTCCAAACTTGCGATGCAGTTGGCCACGTCCCTACCGGTGGTCTCCTTCAGCAGATGGAACTTCACGAGAGGATCGATGTCGGCGGAGTCTACGTATAGACGAAACGCATTCTGCCAGTTCTTGAATTTGACTGGATCTCCGTCGAACTTCGGGACCCTTCTGATCACCTCGTCCCACGACGTGCGCAGAAACGTGGCCATCCTCGGAGCCTCTGGCAGTCTCGTGCCCGAAACCTGCGGATCAATGAGCGAACTCTGGTGTTGGATCGACATCGAGTTGCCCCGCGATCTCTCCTCCCGGTAGGCCTCCGGGTCATTCTCCCGCTGGAATTCCTCGACGTCGAATTTCAGATCGATCCCCTTAGCCTCGTACTCGATCTCCTTGGCTAGCTCGGCCTCCAATTGATCTGAAGTCATGTTTCCAGCTTCCACCACGGCTCTGGTCGCAACCGAGAGCCGTGTTGCTTGCTCCTGCAAGCCATCCATCGCCGCGCGAACTCCCGCAACGGTTCGCTCGGATGCATCACGTGCTAGTACTTCTCGTACTCGCGTGCACGCCCTTGTAGTCAACTGTCTCGCGAAAGTCAACTCCCGTCGACGCACTACGATCCTCGTATCTTCGGGCGTCACCTCCGCTCCAGCCTCTTGTTTGCTGGCCATGTCGGAAGGGGAAACACCGCAGTGTCGATTTCAAACCGCTTGACTCTAGTTGATGACTCAGCACCACGTGTCGCGTGCCGGCGTGCGTGGGTTCTTCTTTTACAATTCTGACACCACTGTTGCCAAACCCGCTCGGGATCCTCGAGGAAAGACACTGGTTGTTGTTCTACTGGCCGCAGCCGCCTGTCCGGACTCCGCCAAGCGAACTTGGTTAGAGATTTGCAAGCGTATCGCTCGCACCGCGTGCGTGTCGCTCACGGTCGGGTTGCAACTTGTGTGTTGTCGGCTGTTCGCAGACAGTCGACCACACCACAGTGATGTTCGCTTCACGAAGCCGACGTGCAACGTTGGCTCGTTTATTTCGGATGGACAAATATGCACTCTCGGCTCTCTATCCTCTGGCCGTAATACTACTCTAGTAGCGTTTCTGGAACGCTAGGGACTCTGAGCTCCAGAGCGGTGCTCTGGAGCTAGCCGAAACTCCACGGTCTCCAGAGAGACCTTGGAAGATTCCGCAACAGGTAGATAAATGAATGCTGCAGACTCATTCACTCTTGTCAGAACAACACCAAAATCTGATACAAGACTTCACTGTAAATTTGCAAGGCTTTAAGACGAACGGGAGTCCTCCATCCGCGCCAGAACCAAAGTTGTACGGCTTCAAAAGCGGACGAATTTCGTCCCTTAAATGACGACGCAAACCCAGACTGGCCCCTCAAGGTATTCGATAAAAAAGTTTTCACGTTAAAAACTCGGATCCTTATTAGCGAAAATGATCCAGACGCGGATCGTTTTTCGCCGAGTAACGAACAAAAGAAGTAATGTAATGCAAACATCACATTGGAGGTTCAATAGACAGCCATAACTGAAGAAGCATAGGCAATAGCGATTCGAGAGCCAGACGAATCACAAGAGGTGACTTCAGTTAGAATAAGAACCGAAGCAGCCCGGCTGCCGGCGATTACGAAGACCTTGAACCCTATGAACGTTCCATGTTCAAAGTTCGAGAAACGGTTCGATTGCGATATCTGGAGGAATGCCGCTTGGTTCCCGCGGAACGAATCAGGGAGCAATCTTCTTTCGTCGAGGTGACCCTCCAAGCCACTCCCGGTCAGCCAGCTGCGGCCTGATAGTCAAGCTGCCGAGAGGTCTCCTCAGATTGACGAGCGTCCGGTGTTCAGTGTATCCAGACGAAACTCCGACTCCACGAGGTCATCTAGTCGAGAGGAAACTCGTGGGCATTCCCTCCGCTATCTGCGAGGAATCACTAGTTGACACGATCTGACAGCCGTCGTTCATGATTTTCCAGAAAAAGTCTCGAGATTTTCAAGAAACTGCTCTATTGGGGAAGGAGATTAGAGAGTCTCATTTCGTCTCGGGCCGTGGTCTCCGTCGCCTTCCAACAATGGGGTAGTATGGCTCGGTAGCAATGCCGCACTGGTTGTTCTCGTTTCGGATCATCTTGATGTATCCGTTCATACCCCAATTGGTGCCCCAGGAGTTCTTCAGGAGCCAGTAGTCGACTCCGTCCTCAGTCCCGTATCCGACAACGAGAAGAGCGTGACTGGGCCTGCGTGGAGAACACTTCGGTTCGTCGTAGATTCCCTCCTTGTACAGTTCGAAGCTCTCGTTTGAGGAATCGATTTCAACCGAGATGGGCCAAACAGAGGCAACGGCCTTCTGAAGAGGTTTCTCGTCGCTTGCCGGTAGATGAAAGTAATCCGTTACACGCGCTCCGACCCTGCTGGCGTTGTACTTGCATGTGCCGTCTTTTGCGGTGTAGGGATACGATTCCTCAGTATCGATTCCTCCGTTGAATCTGATGTAGCTGAACGCCTGACGAGGAAAACGAAGACTGAGAAACGTCGCGACTCATGGAATTGATGATTCAAATAACGGGAGAGAACAGGTGTTCCTGGAGCTTTGTCAGAAGGAGCTTTCACATGAAGAGTTTCGATTCTCACCCGATTCGCGCGACCGCCTCGGCAACCTTCATTTAGGTGAGCTCCAGCGCAGTCCACAAGATTCTGTTCGGAAAGAGAGACAAGCTTGCCAGTGGCCTTGAATTGCTGACCTTCAAGAGCGCCAATAGCAGCAAAAGCCCAGCAAGCTCCGCACTGTCCTTGATGCTTAACAGGGGTGACGTATCCCTTCGTTCTCCAGTCGACGGTCGTGGGGAGATTGTAGCTGGTTTGCTTGTGCTCGAAACGCTGCACAGTGCGGACGGCGTTTGAGGCGTTGAACTCCAGACCCTTGTAGGCCTTGACTTCCTGGTGTGTCATATCGGTGAATTGGTTCAATCCCATGCGTTAGGTGGTGAGTCCCAGGTCGTGGCGTAAGTTGTGGGCGCTGATCCTGGCAACATTTTTGTAGAACAACTCGCGCCTGAAGTGCTCTTCATCGTGTTCATGGTTTTTGCCGTAGACCTTCTTATAGGCCTCCCAGTGGGCAGAGGTGAGGCCCAAGAGGACGATGAGGACTGCGGTGGTTCGAAGCATCTGGAAGAAGCCCTTGTTCATCCGGAAGCTGACGTGAAACAACACGACCCCTTCTCGGCGATATGAAGTCTGTGATCGAGAGGATCGACGATTCGGGGGAGCAGAGTAAAAATTGACATGCCAGCTCAGGAAGGGATTGAACTTTGCGGGAATCCAAGAATATCCAAGAGCACTTACCTTGACTTCAATGTTCAATGATCAGAATTCACGGTTTTTATACTGGTGCAACGCATCCTCTCCTGTTTAATCTCCGAAACCATGAGACGAATCCCGTTATTCTAAATCAGGCTGGATTATTCGGCTTCGATGAGAGGTACCATCGGCGAGCAACCGACGACGAGAGCAGAGCGCAGTATACCACAGCACTTTACAGGATTTACGATGTTTGTAACAACCTTGACCACCATGTGATCTCATCGCAGAGTCTCGGAGAACGGAGTTTAAGTCGAAGGCCGAACTTTTGCTGCGAAGTCATTCCGATTGCGACCTGTCCGGAGCCTCGGAAGACGTCTTGTATAGTCCGCACACGGTTAGAACATTCCATCTCCGATTGGAAAATGGAATTTGACATAGGCTGCCCATAATTAGGTTATCCTCCCATCCCGCTCACGAGGCGGAGCGGGGAAAACAATCTTGACACCGCTTCCTCGACTGGGACGGAGTGCAGAAGCCCAGTTCCGTCACGAGGCAACGACAGCGAGGGGTTGAAGTTACGATACTCGGTCTGAGGGGATCGACTGACGACTCCGATTCTACTCCCGGAGGACACCAGCTCAGGAGGCACGAATGTCAAATCGAAGAATCCCCGCGAATAATTCGCTGAATCCTTCTGGTATCGTTCTCAACCTATAATATAAGGCTATCAAGCCTGGACGGCTTTCCAGGGCCGCGGCTCTGACTCGACGGCTCGCGGCAAGCATGCGTTCCGGGAAGCACTAGCTGCTCGCTGGGAGATCTGAGCACAAAGGATCGTTCTCTCGTACTCATCGATCGAAGTAGATGAATCCTTTGTCGTGTTGTTCCCCGCGCAAACGTTCGTACCCGTTACGCTGTCCTGTCAGGGTCTCTCGACTGCTGGTTCCGGACGTCGTCCAAACGACAACCTCGCTTGGGGTTCATCTCGGCTGGCTCGCGTACATCCAGCATGAACTATCCCATAGCGAGAATGTCTCTCTACGATGGGTGCGAGCAGGATCAACATTCGTTGTCAACAAAAACAACGCCGTGCGTACCCTCAGACAAACAACGCGACCATGTGCAACAAGTTCGCTCTGAGAAATATTGGCTTGAAACCCTCCGACCACCACCGTGGAACCTCTCTCGCCTTTTTTCCCTTCCGAGTTACTTGAGCTGCGTAAACTTCGAAATTCCAACCAAGGATGCTTGAGGCATTTCACGTATGGAACATAATTTTCCCGCGATCGGAGCGCTTCTGGAGGTTGGACAGTTCTGGTATCGGTCACTCAGGAACTGTAAACTTCTGTCTCCGTTCCGGTCCAATTCATGCCTGGAACCCCTGAGGGAAGCTATGACTCCCGAGCTGACCATTCAATTTGAAGCGGTTCAACCTGAGCACCGAACTGATAAGTCAGCTCCATGCCTCGCAAAGGCCTGAGTTCGCAATTCATTTTCATTTCTCCAACATCATTGTCTCTTTGAGACGTCACGCTTCTCAGGAATACTCGAACAATTTCATTTGTTGAGGCGTCTTCGACGGGATATGCGAGGCCATTCTGTCATCTGCGGCGGTCGATTTGTCACCGCGTCAGTGAAGGAACAAGCCAATCTCGTAATCTCTGTTTGCCAGTATTCAGAAGTCATCGAATTTTGATCGCCGGTCTCCTGCCAAACAGCTCAGCAAAAATATCGGGTAAGCTTGGGACCTCAACGAAAATATGTTAATAGTAACTGAATGATAAGCTGTCATCGGAATCACCCTGGGCATCCCGGTCGGTGTCTCACGTGGCCGGCGGACCGAATTCGTGGGATACAGTCACGCTCGCGGAAGGAGGATTAGCTCTTGGTTCCGGGAGGGGAGAATGTTGCGGACATTGCGACCCGTGGGATCGCCGCGGGGACTTTGATGGTTGTGACGCTGTTGAGAGTTCTCCGGCTATGATTTCGGCTGATGGACTCGTCGACCTGAATGCGGTCAGCGTTGTGGCTCGTGACGTGAGGGTTCCGTCGAATGTGGTACGTTTCTCCATCTCGACTCGGTGGGTCACGGTACTGCAAGACGCCGAAGTGTATCCACCGATATAAGCAATGCTCTTCATAGCGCTCTACCGAGCGAACTTCGAAAGAGGAATTTCCGATCTTCGACTGTTCCTGACCTCGATAAAGTCCATTCTGAACCCGAACATTCCGTTTGCTTTTGGTTCCTGAACGACCAGCATATTTCGCGCGTCCTGCTCTCTCGAAGTTCGTCATGGAGATGAGTGCACCTCACACAGAACGTCGAAGAAGTATTGATGGCGCATACTGCCAACCAGTTGCAAAATCCCTCAGACTCTCGAATAGGAGGAGAAACGTCGAACCGGCCCTCATATCTCGTGATTCAGCTCGAACCACACGAAATCTTTACACGGTATGTTGCAGATCCTGGAACATGTCGGTCTGTTCCAGACAGACATCGTCAGCCACAGGTTTCTCGGAAGTAACACAAGTGGGTATATAAGCTGATGCACTACAGTGAATAAAGCACTTAGAGATAACGAGGTGTACTGTCCGACAGCCTTCGTGTCTTTACCGGCGCTGTCGAAGCTCAAAGGAAATGGTTTGGATTACTCTCCGAGTCCGTGATGACGACTCTGTGGAGCCTCAAGATTTTCCTGTGACGGCAGTGAAGAAAGATGGAGATGTCGACTGGGTTGCGATAGACGCTTCAGCTGGGGCAGAATTCACGATGTTCGTGAAAGAGAAACTCCCAAGCAAGACCCTGGAAGAGATCGTTGCCATGGGAGAGTTTCGGATAAATGTCCCGTCTGGGGAGGTGAAGAGGGCGTTGAGTATCCAACCCGCGGTGGTCTCGGTCGGAAGGTCAAACAAAGAAGTCCTTGCGGAGAAGGGAGAAGTTATTCCGGAGGTTGTACAGCAGTTTGCGAAGCTACTTGTCAAGGAAATTGTTGCGGGCTCGTGCGATCGGGTGAAAGCCAAACCCCCGGTGTTCCGCGGGACTTTCGATAAGTTGACCCCAGGATCATGGCTCGTTCAGTTCGAACACTTCGTTAGCGGTCGCGATTCATTCGCCATGGTGTTGATCCTGAGAGAGTATGTGACGGGAGTCGCCTTACGTATGGTACAATTCGGCTCTTGCGGCCGTCGGCTCGAACACAGATTGGTCCCAGTGGAGGGAGAGTTTTCTCTCGGCGTTCCGTGTCGATGGTCTGAGGGATGCAGAGCTTGATGAACAAGGTACTTCTTCAAGGAAGACCAAATGAGTTTGACGGAATATACTCTCGAGAAGCAGCGTTTGCTTCTGCGGGCTGATCCTGACATGACCGGCCGGCCGTTGATGCAAGCTGTTCTACTGGGGCTGCCATTTTATCTGGGGCAGCAGTTCAAGATCCTGAGACCAGAATCGATAGGTGATATTATTTCGACAATCGACATGGTTTCGGTAAAGCCGAGGACGAAGACTGCAGAGGAGAGGTCATCTACTCCAGCGTCGAAGACGTCCAACGATCGACGCGCGTCGAGAGTCTATGCTATTGATACAATCAAAGACGATGGTGAATGCGAAGGGGACCATTTAAACTATTAAATGGGGGTGCGGTTCCGACCCCGAAGTCGTCAAACGAAACTGTTCTCTCAAGTGGCGGTATTCTCCCTACGATTGCAGTCTCCATAGACGGAAAGCGTTCGGTGCGAGCGATTCTGAACTCTGGTGCCACTTTGTCAATAGTCAATCGGAGAGTGGTAAGAGAGTTTCACGTCACGAGAGGTCGCAGGGTCGATGTACAAGACTATTGTGGGAAATGTCACCGGCAGCGGATACTCAGATTCACACACCACGTTGGGAAACAGTTCTTCTATATCTTGAATCGTGCGCAATCTCTTCGACGAAACCTTACTCTTCTTGGAAGACATGTACTTCATATCTCCATGAGTCACTTGATCATCGTGATGGGGGCTCATCCGTAATGTCTTCATAAAACGCCAAATAACCCCCTTTTATTCGTTTAAATGGCTTGATGCATCTTCAACCTCCACTTGACTATCCTGCAGAAAGGAGGACTGCTTGTCTCTCTTCGAAAATAAATTTCCGAAACGGTTTCCTCGCATCGTACTTATCTTTCTCTCTCGACTTGTCACTCCTCTCTCGAGAACTCCACGTCGATTTTCGTCTTTGAGACTCTAATGTGCGCCGACGAGTCCTGATCTCTTTCTTGAGGAAACCGAGCGAAATATCTACTTTCGAAGAATCCATTCCCGTTGCTGCATCCCCATCCTCATCTGACGAATCGTACTCAGAGAAGTATCTTGCTAATACCGCGAAAGGTAGAGCTTCTCGTATACCGATTACAACCAATAACTCGTAGGTCGAAACAGGCGCATTCAAAGCGCGGAGCGCATCAACGTGACCCCAAGCTGCCTGCCTCAATTTTTCCAACCCTACTACATCGGTCTCGCATCTCACAGAGAATTTCCTCGGTAAATCTCTCAAAGCTCTCACGTGTTCATCTGCGAGTTTTTTCTCCGAACCACATCTTTGAATCAAATCTTCGTAAGCCAACTCATAACCGCCTCGTACGCCGCGACAATTCGACACGACGTCGAAAGCGGGACTCCTCTCCCTAACACTGGAGATGAAGTACAGTCCGCAACACGAATTTATCGACACGCATTCTGTGTGGATGATTTCCGCACCCGCTGGATAACGAAGTCAGTGTTGCCATGGGAATTCCACTAGGTGCGACAGACTTTGAGATTATATCAACCGACTGAGAAGAACGAAGTTTAGGCTCAGGATCGAACATTTTTGATATCCGGCTGTAACACGAAATTATCGACAGCGTTGAAATCGCGCATTCGGTTGGAGTTTCAGCATTTTCTCGTGAGGCTGATACCGACGAACGTCAAGTTAGTGCTAACGAAGGACACACAAGTACGATTTGTCGACTCAGAACTCCGGCTCGTCAAGATTTGTGAGAAAGAATTCATTCCCTCAATATGGGACGAAAACCGGCTCTGACTGCTCAAGAAAGGATTCGCATCGATCAATTACACGGCTCTGGGCTCGCAGCAAGAGCTATCGGACGAGAGATCGGCAGAACAGCGGACGTAGTGCTGCGGTATTTGAGATTAGGGGCGGAGTATGGCATCAGATCGTACAAGAAACGAAGCACAAAGCCCTCAGATCGTCAGAAACGGAAGATAATTCAGGATGCGAGCAACAAGAGTGTCTCTTGCGCTCAAATCAGAGACTCAAACAACCTCCCAGTGCATAAACAGACCGTCTGGCGCGTTTTCAGAAGTGCGTATCATCTGAAATTCAAGAAAATGTGCGGGAAGCCCCCGCTGACGAAAAAGCACCGAGACACTAGGCTCGATCGCGCCCAGGAATGGATGAGTTGGACTTCGGAATGGGATAAAGTTGTCTTCAGCGATGAGAAAAAGTTCAATCTGGACGGCCCGCATGGATTCCATAACCACTATCACGATCTTCGGAAAGAGCCTCGATTCTATTCAAAAAGACAGTCCGGGGGCGGTTCAGTTATGATCTGGGGAGCGGTCAGTCGCCGCGGGACGTTCCAAATCATCTTCGTGGAGACAATAATGCGCTCCGTGGACTATAAGCTGCTACTCGAGAACCACCTGCGACCTCAAGCTTTGGAGAAAGTTGGAACGGATTTCATCTTCCAGCAAGATTGCGCCTCCGTGCACACGGCGGCGATAATCAAAGATTGGTTCCGGGAGAGCGGAGAACGTTTTCTTGACTGGCCTCCGAAGAGCCCCGACCTGAACATTATTGAGAACCTCTGGGGAACGTTAGCTCGGCTCGTCTATCCCAATGGGAAGCAGTACAACTCAAGAGAAGAACTGAAACATGCGATTCTTTCTTCTTGGGCCAGAATTGGGGAACGAGACATAAAACCACTCTATGATTCTCTCCCAAGGCGCATTTTTGAGGTCATCAAGGCGAAAGGGGGTTCGACGAAGTATTATCTTTCGAGAATTCCGAAATCGTGGAATAAATCAGCCTGTCGATAATTTCATGTTACGGCTCGAAATCGATTTTCTGGAATCTTACGCGTCGTCTTCCTCGAATCGAAGAAATATTCTATCGCCACAATCGTGGTGATGCTGGGAGTATTCCATGGCAGCATCAACATCATCTCTCTTTGTCATCAGGAATAGTCTAGAAAACTTGACTGTCGATAATTTCGTGTGGTGGGCTGTAGTCAAGTTTTCGTTCGGACGATAAACCTTTGTTCCTGTGGACTTCTTGATCGAACGCTTGCCTCCACTCGAGCCATTTCGCAGCACTACGACCATCAAGTTGGGCTGCGGAAGAGGCCTTGAACCCGAATACCTTCGGCGGATCGTCTGTTACCGTCGGAGCAGAGTCACCTCTGACCACATCCGCGAATGTGGTGGGACCTCTCTCTCCTTCAGACAATGCCCATCTGGGAGTGCTCCATGAAGGAATTGGAGATCAACGTACGCTCCAACTCCTCCGAATCCACGAACCCGTCCGCGTCCTCATAGGACGCACGGTGTCTGAGAAGACGGTTCCGGTATCCGATGAGCTTGAAATAAGTGGCGGCCACCAGGCAAACATCGTCAAGAAAACCCTGACTCGCGGTCTCCTCTACGATGGCGCGACAAAAACTATAGGAAGCTGCGCGCTCCGCCGCGAAGCTCTTCGCCTTTGGGGCAACGGGAACGACTTCGTCTGACTTCGTTTTTCCCAACGAACTGCTGCGGGTTTCCACCGTCCTGTCGACTGCGCCAGTAAAGAGCCTGGCTAAGACTAATTCGACGTACCAACTCGTTTATCCCTTTTATAGCGAATCTATCCGCTGAATCAGCGGATACCACTACTTCCCTCATAGAATTCCCAAGAGCTACTGAAACTGTACAATTCCCGTGATTTACCTGAAGACTAGAAATTGATGGAACGCCCGACACGAGTGCGACCGTAGTGGACGGAATGTCCAGACGGCGCTCTCTGAGAACTTGTGATCTTTCTGTCGAAGTTCTAGGTTTCTTCACCTGGCCCAGCGACGGGTGAGCTTGCCATTTGGCTCGTCTCGAAGATTCAGGTGTCTGTCGCGGCATTCTGAGTTCATGGAAATATGTTATTCCGGAGACGGAACCAGTGTGTTTTTGGTGAGAGATCTCTCTTTGCGCTCACCTGGTGGCTCCTCAAACGGTTGGAAGTTTCTCGGACGAAATCGACTTCATATAAACGCGGAGTGTATCTCGCCGCCCTACAAAGCACCCTGTATCGTAGTGACTTCGACTCCACACTCGCTGAGCAAGTATCGGCGACTCCGCACAGTCACGAGGTAGAGCGAGATGATTTTCTGACACAGAACCATAGACCTCGTTGTTTGAATATCGATGTCCCACCGTCAACATTTTACTTTGGGGTCCCGCGATGCCTGTTTGTTTCAGCGAAACGCAAGCGGGTACACACCGGTGAGAAACTTGTTCTATTGTATTTTCTAATACGTGTCATCTCACCCCGAGATTGCGAGTTGGATAGAAACTTCCATTCAACGGTTCATTTCATGCCTCATATCCGAATTTTCCATCGTTTTCACCGGCATGTAGTTCGTTGGAACGCAAATACTCTCGAACAGAATAGTTCAAATACAGAACGACTGCTGTGTCGGAACTAACTCATAACAATCGCCCACTTCCCGAGGAGCCCTTTCTCTCGCACCGATTCGCAACCGAATGAAACAGTTATTTGTGCCGATTTTCTAGATTCTCGAGGGGGTAGATGAATGAATGCTGCAGACTCATGTACGCTCGTCAGAGCAACACCGAAATCTAATACAAGACTGCACCGTGAATTTGCAAGGTTTTAAGACACACGGGAGTCCTCCATCCACGCCAGAACCAAAGTTGTACGGCTTCAAAAGCCGTACAACGACGAATTTCGTCCCTTAAATGACGACGCAAATCCAGACTGGCCCCTCAAGGTATTCCATAAAAACGTTTTCACGTTGAAAACTCGGATCCTTATTCGCGAAAATGATCCAGACGCGGATCGTTTTTCGCCGAGTAACGAACAAAAGAAGTAATGTAATGCAAACAACACATTGGAGGTTCAATAGACAGCCATAACCGAAGAAGCATAGGCAATAGCGATTCGAGAGCCAGACGAATCACAAGAGGTGACCTCAGTTAGAATAAAAACCGACGCAGCCCGGCTGCCGGCGATTACGAAGACCTTGAACCCTATAAACGTTCCATGTTCAAAGTTCGAGAAACCGGTCGATTGCCATATCTGGAGGAATGCCGCTTGGGCCCCGCGGAACGAATCAGGGAGCAATCTTCTTTCGTCGAGGTGACCCTCCAAACCACTCCCGGTCAGCCAGCTGCGGCCTGATAGTCAAGCTGCCGAGAGGTCTCCTCAGGTTTACGAGCGTCCGGTGTTCAGTGTAATGAGGTTCTGGAGATGTAGCTAGCGCGAGACGGCGAGGATGCAAGTTCTCCGCCTCGGGCCTGCACCTCATCCAGACGAAACTCCGACTCCACGAGGTCATCTAGTCGACAGGAAACTCGTGGGCATTCCCTCCGCTATTTGCGAGGAATCACTAGTTGACATGATCTGACAGCCGTCGTTCATGATTTTCCAGAAAAAGTCTCGAGATTTTCAAGAAGCTGTTTTATTGGGGAAGGAGATTAGAGAGTCTCTTTCGTCTCGGGCCGTGGTCTCCGTCGCCTTCCAACAATGGGGTAGTATGCCTCGGAAGCAATGCCGCACTGGTTGTTCTCGTTTCGGATCATCTTGATGTATCCGTTCATACCCCAATTGGTGCCCCAGGAGTTCTTCAGGAGCCAGTAGTCGACTCCGTTCTCAGTCCCGTATCCGACAACGAGAAGAGCGTGGCTGGGCCTGCGTGGAGAACACTTCGGTTCGTCGTAGATTCCCTCCTTGTACAGCTTGAAGCTCTCGTTTGAGCCATCGATTGCAACCGAGATGGGCCCAATGGTGGCAACGGCCTTCTGAAGAGCTTTCTCGTCGCTTTCCGGTAGTTGAAAGTAATCCGTTACACGCGCTCCGACCGTGCTGGCGTTGTACTTGCATGTGCCGTCTTTTGCGGTGTAGGGATACGATTCCTCAGTGGCGATTCCTTCGTTGAATCTGATGTAGCTGAACGCCTGACGAGGAAAACGAAGAATGAGAAACGTCGCGACTCATGGAATTGATGATTCGAATAACGGGAGAGAACAGGTGTTCCTGGAGCTTTGTCAGAAGGAGCTTTCACATGAGGAGTTTCGATTCTCACCCGATTCGCGCGACCGCCTCGGCAACCTTCATTTAGGTGAGCTCCAGCGCAGTCCACAAGATTCTGTACGGAAAGAGAGACAAGCTTGCCAGTGGCCTTGAATTGCTGACCTTCGAGAGCGCCGGTAACAGCAAAAGCCCAGCAAGATCCGCACTTTCCTTGATTCTTAACAGGGGTGACGTATCCCTTCGTTCTCCAGTCGACGGTCGTGGGGAGATTGTAGCCGGTTTGCTTGTGCTCGAAACGCTGCACAGTGCGGACGGCGTTTGAGGCGTTGAACTCCAGACCCATGTGGGCCTTGAATTCCTCGTTGGTCATATCGGTGAATTGGTTCAATCCCATGCGGTAGGTGGTGAGTCCCAGGTCGTGGCGTAAGTTGTGGGCGCTGATCCTGGCAACATTTTTGTTGAACAACTCACGCCTGAAGTGCTCTTCATCGTGATCATGGTTTTTGCCGTAGACCTTCTTATAGGCCTCCCAGTGGGCAGAGGTGAGGCCCAAGAGAACGATGAGGACTGCGATGGTTCGAAGCATCTGGAAGAAGCTCTTGTTCGTCAGGAAGCTGGCGTGAAACAACACGATCCCTTCTCGGCGATATGAAGTCTGTGATCGAGAGGATCGACGATTCGGGGGAGCAGAGTAAAAATTGACATGCCAGCTCAGGAAGGGATTGAACTTTGCGGGAATCCAAGAATATCCAAGAGCACTTACCTTGACTTCAATGTTCAATGATCAGAATTCACGGTTTTTATACTGGTGCAACGCATCCTCTCCTGTTTAATCTCCGAAACCATGAGACGAATCCCGTTATTCTAAATCAGGCTGGATTATTCGGCTTCGATGAGAGGTACCATCGGCGAGCAACCGACGACGAGAGCAGAGCGCAGGATACCACAGCACTTTACAGGATTTACGATGTTTGTAACAACCTTGACCACCATGTGATCTCATCGCAGAGTCTCGGAGAACGGAGTTTAAGTCAGAGGCCGAACTTTTGCTGCGAAGTCATTCCGATTGCGACCTGTCCGGAGCCTCGGAAGACGTCTTGTATAGTCCGCACACGGTTAGAACATTCCATCTCCGATTGGAAAATGGAATCTGACATAGGCTGCCTATAATTGGGTTATCCTCTCAAGAGGCGGAGCGAGAAAAACAATCTTGACACCGCTTCCTCGACTGGGACGGAGTGCAGAAGCCCAGTTCCGTCACGAGGCAACGTCAGCGAGCGGTTGGAGCTACGATACTCGGTTTGAGGGGATGACGACTCCGATTCTACTCCCGGAGGAAACTGGCGCAGGAGGCACGAATGTCAAATCGAAGAATCCCCGCGAATAATTCGCTGAATCCTTCTGGTATCGTTCTCAACCTATAAGGCTATCAAGCCTGGACGGCTTTCCAGGGCCGCGGCTCTGACTCGACGGCTCGCGGCAAGCATGCGTTCCGGGAAGCACTAGCTGCTCGCTGGGAGATCTGAGCACAAAGGATCGTTCTCTCGTACTCATCGATCGAAGTAGATGAATCCTTTGTCGTGTTGTTCCCCGCGCAAACGTTCGTACCCGTTACGCTGTCCTGTCAGGGTCTCTCGACCGCTGTTTCCGGACGTCGTCCAAACGACAACCTCGCTTGGGGTTCATCTCGACTGGCTCGCGTACATCCAGCATGAACTATCCCATAGCGAGAATGTCTCTCTACGATGGGTGCGAGCAGGATCAACATTCGTTGTCAACAAAAACAACGCCGTGCGTACCCTCAGACAAACAATGCGACCATGTGCAACAAGTTCGCTCTGAGAAATATTGGCTTGAAACCCTCCGACCACCACCGTGGAACCTCTCTCGCCTTTTTTCCCTTCCGAGTTCCTTGAGCTGCGTAAACACCGAAATTCCAACTAAGGATGCTTGAGGCATTTCACGTATGGAACATAATTTTCCCGCGATCGGAGCGCTTCTGGAGGTTGGACAGTTCTGGTATCGGTCACTCAGGAACTGTAAACTTCTGTCTCCGTTCCGGTCCAATTCATGCCTGGAACCCCTGAGGGAAGCTATGACTCCCGAGCTGACCATTCAATTTGAAGCGGTTCAACCTGAGCACCGAACTGATAAGTCAGCTCCATGCCTCGCAAAGGCCTGAGTTCGCAATTCATTTTCATTTCTCCAACATCATTGTCTCTTTGAGACGTCACGCTTCTCAGGAATACTCGAACAATTTCATTTGTTGAGGCGTCTTCGACGGGATATGCGAGGCCATTCTGTCATCTGCGGCGGTCGATTTGTCACCGCGTCAGTGAAGGAACAAGCCAATCTCGTGATCTCTGTTTGCCAGTATTCAGAAGTCATCGAATTTTGATCGCCGGTCTCCTGCCAAACAGCTCAGCAAAAATATCGGGTAAGCTTGGGACCTCAACGAAAATATGTTAATAGTAACTGAATGATAAGCTGTCATCGGAATCACCCTGGGCATCCCGGTCGGTGTTTCACGTGGCTGGCGGACCGAATTCCTGGGATACAGTCACGCTCGCGGAAGGAGGATTAGCTCTTGGTTCCGGGAGGGGAGAATGTTGCGGACATTGCGACCCGTGGGATCGCCGCGGGGACTTTGATGGTTGTGACGCTGTTGATAGTTCTCCGGCTATGACTTCGGCTGATGGACTCGTCGACCTGAATGCGGTCAGCGTTGTGGCTCGTGACGTGAGGGTTCCGTCGAATGTGGTACGTTTCTCCATCTCGACTCGGTGGGTCACGGTACTGCAAGACGCCGAAGTGTATCCACCGATATAAGCAATGCTCTTCGTAGCGCTCTACCGAGCGAACTTCGAAAGAGGAATTTCCGATCTTCGACTGTTCCTGACCTCGATAAAGTCCATTCTGAACCCGAACATTCCGTTTGCTTTTGGTTCCTGAACGACCAGCATATTCCGCGCGTCCTGCTCTCTCGAAGTTCGTCATGGAGATGAGTGCACCTCACACAGAACGTCGAAGAAGTATTGATGGCGCATACTGCCAACCAGTTGCAAAATCCCTCAGACTCTCGAATAGGAGGAGAAACGTCGAACCGGCCCTCATATCTCGTGATTCAGCTCGAACCACACGAAATTCTTACACGGTCTGTTGCAGATCCTGGAACATGTCGGTCTGTTCCAGACAGACATCGTCAGCCACAGGTTTCTCGGGAGTAACATAAGTGGGTATATAAGCTGATGCACTACAGTGAATTAAGCACTTAGAGATAACGAGGTGTACTGTCCGACAACCTTCGTGTCCTTACCGGCGCTGTCGAAGCTCAGAGGAAATGGTTTGGATTACTCTCCGAGTCCGTGTTGACGAGTCTGTGGAGCCTCAAGATTTTTCTGTGACGGCAGTGAAGAAAGTTGGAGATGTCGACTGGGTTGCGATAGACGCTACAGCTGGGGCAGAATTCACGATGTTCGTGAAAGAGAAACTCCCAAGCAAGACCCTGGAAGAAATCGTTGCCATGGGAGAGTTTCGGATAAATGTCCCGTCTGAGGAGGTGAAGAGGGCGTTGAGTATCCAACCCGCGGTGGTCTCGGTCGGGAGGTCAAACAAAGAAGTCCTTGCGGAGAAGGGAGAAGTTATTCCGGAGGTTGTACAGCAGTTTGCGAAGCTACTTGTCAAGGAAATTGTTGCGGGCTCGTGCGATCGGGTGAAAGCTAAACCCCCGGTGTTCCGCGGGACTTCCGATAAGTTGACCCCAGGATCATGGCTCGTTCAGTTCGAACACTTCGTTAGCGGTCGCGATTCATTCGCCATGGTGTTGATTCTGAGAGAGTATGTGACGGGAGTCGCCTTGGTATGGTACAATTCGGCTCTGGCGGCCGTCGGCTCGAAAACAGATTGGTCCCAGTGGAGGGAGGGTTTTTTCTCGGCGTTCCGTGTCGATGGTCTGAGGGATGCAGAGCTTGATGAACAAGATACTTCTTCAAGGAAGACCAAATGAGTTTGACGGAATATATTTTCGAGAAGCAGCGCTTGCTTCTGCGGGCTGATCCTGACATGACCGGCCGGCCGTTGATGCAAGCTGTTCTACTGGGGCTGCCATTTTATCTGCTGCAGCAGTTCAAGATCCTGAGACCAGAATCGATAGGTGATATTATTTCGACAATCGACATGGTTTCGGTAAAGCCGAGGACGAAGACTGCAGAGGAACGTCATCTACTCCAGCGTCGAAGACGTCCAACGATCGCCGCGCGTCGAGAGTCTATGCTATTGATACAATCAAAGACGATGGCGAATTCGAAGGGGACCATTTAAACTATTAAATGGGGGCGCGGTTTCGACCCCGACGTCGTCAAACGAAACTGTTCTCTCAAGTGGCGGTATTCTCCCTACGATTGCAGTCTCCATAGACGGAAAGCGTTCGGTGCGAGCGATTCTGAACTCTGGTGCCACTTTGTCAATAGTCAATCGGAGAGTGGTAAGAGAGTTTCACGTCACGAGAGGTCGCAGTGTTGATGTGCAAGACTATTGTGGAAGTGTTCGAACGTAGTCCGAATGGTGCGAGATGCTCATCCGTATCGACAAGGAGGCCAGGAACATACGTTTTATGGACATCGGTGAGTTGAAGTATGACATGCTGATTTCAAGGAAGTCCATGAAGGAGTTCAAGTTGAATTTGCACCACGACGACACATTTTCGTTGGGGGAAAATTGTGGTGACAGGTTCTCAATGGAGGCGACCGCCTGCTTGAAGCAAGATTTGAGCACATTCGAAATCACTAACATGGAGGATGTGAGAAATTCTTTCCCCGGAGTGGTTTCTGATTTCCCGTATCCGGAGCCGGTGAAAAAATTCTCTGTGCCGTTTCTATTTAACGATGTGACGCCGATATGTAGAAAGCCGTACTCGTTGTCGCGGGCAAAACTGGAGTGCATGGAGAAGGAGTTAGCGGAAATGATCAAGCACGGAATAGTCCGAGAGTCTTCATCCTGTTTCGGCAGTCCGTGCACGATGGTTCCCAAAGCGGACGGCTCTTGGCGATTTGTCACTGATTATCGACGAGTCAATCAGGAAACGGATCTACTGTGCTGGCCGCTCCCACGAATTGATGACATCATCTCCGAAACAGATGGCTGCAGAATTTTTTCGACGATTGATTTGTTGAAAGGGTATTGGCAGCAGCCACTCACCGAGGAGACGAGGTGTTTCTCGGCTTTTGTGATTCCATTCGGAACATATGAATATAATGTAAATCCGTTCGGCTGGCAGAACGCGCCGAACTATTTCCGAAATATGATGGATCCGGTAATAAATCCACATCGGGCTCATGCCAGAGCTTATGTGGATGATATCATCGTGTTTTCGAGGAGCGAGACAGAGCATCAGACTCATTTGAAAAAGGTATTGCAAGCATTGGAGAACGCTTCACTTAAAATCAACGTCAAGAAGTCGAGGCTGCTGTGCCGGTCTGTTGTATTCCTCGGAACGAAGTTCGATGGAAAGACAAAGAGTACGAAAGACGAATCGGTCGGGAAAATGCGGAGCATTATTCATCCGAAAACATTCATCAACTGCGAACTTTTCTCGGTTTGTGTGGGCACTTTCGTGCTTTCATGCGTGATTACGCCAAAATTGTTAAACCGTTGACTGAGCTGACTGGTCACGGTGTTCCTTTCGTTTGGGGGGAGGTGCATCAAGCGGTCTTCGCGGAAGTGAATTTTGTCTTTGCCGGATTTCGGTCAGAAGTTTATCCTGACGACGGATGCTTCTGATGTTTGGATTGGCGCGGTGTTGTCCCAGATCTTCGATGATGGCAGGGACCGTGTGGTGGGTTATTACTCTTATACTCTAACTGCAGCGGAAGCGAATTACACAACTTCGGAAAAAGAGGCTTTAGCCGTCTTAAAGGCTGTGGAATATTTCCACTCGTTTCTTGATGAGCAGAAGTTTATGCTGAAGACTGATCATGGCGGATTGAGAGAAATTTTGTCGGCAAAGCAGCCGAAGGGTTGGATTGCAAGGTTGCTAGGCAAACTGAGTGAACTGGATCATGATATCGTGCACACTCCCGGCAAGAAGATTCCTCATTTGGACGCTTTGTCCGGACTTCCGGTGGGTGTTGAAGCGGGACCGGTGTTGTTGTTGAAGGAAGAACGGGTATTGGTAGCTGAGAGGGATAGAAAGCGAGTTCTGGAACTGTACCATGATTCTCCACATTCGGGGGGCCATGATTGGATTTGGCGGACGTATCTGAAGATAGCGAAGCGTTTCACGTGGCCGTCAATGAGGAAGGAGGTGGATGCGTATGTGAGGTCCTGTGACGTGTGTCAGAAGAATAAGGCTGAATTCCGCCCCAAGCCGGATGCCATGGTCATTCAGCCAGTAGTTCCGCCAATGCATAGTCTGAATTTGGACTTTGCTGAATTGGAGAAGGAAAAAGAAGGTGTGAATCGGACGAAGTCGTTCCTCGTAGCGATCGATCGGGATACTCGGTTTGCGTTCGCGAAAGCTTGCAGGGGGAACGCAAGCGAATTGATTCAATTCCTGTCTCAAAAGAGCTTCGAAGGGGTGAAGCGGATCATCTCAGATCGGGCCAAGGTTTTTGAGAGTCAGGACTTGCGAGATTAGGCAAAGGGAAGGGGAATCGGGATTCGAACAGGAAGCCCATATCATCCCGCGTCCAATAGTTTGGCTGAGAAATTGATTCAGGACCTGAAGATGTTCATGAGCATGTATGCAGATTTCGTTGGTGGCTGGAAGTGCAGCTTGGAGGCCGCGGTGAGGCACCATAAACGCTCGTATTGGTCTAGTCTGGGTTGCTCACCGGAGTTTGCTTTGCGAGGAACGGCACCCGGTTTGCAAGCGGACAAAGATATGCGTATCAATGATAGGGTCGAGCTGACTGAGCACAGGAGTGTTGACAGGGATTTGATTCGGGAGAGGGAACAGAAGGTCCAATTCGACAAACGACATCATCAGAGGTTTGCAAAGATTGGTGTGGGGGACAGGATCTGGCTCAGGACTGGTTTGCCGCCGCAAAACAAAGAATACAACGGTCCGTATGTGGTGACTAGGGTAGAGTCGTTTGAAGGTGTTCCGAAAAGGTTTTACTACGTGGTTGACGATAAAGAGAAACGGTAAAGCTCGGTAAGTTACTGATCAATGACATACCGGGTTTGTGGAGGAAGCCATTTTCGTCGAGGATCTTCCTAACATTGGAATTTCCGCGAAGCGCCAGCAGGGTCGACCTCACTGGAGATCCTCTGCCTGAATGCCCTGACTTCGGAATCACACGAGGGCAGTCTCTCACACCCGTGTATAGAAGCTTAGCCCGATTTTCTTTATCATCGAAACAAGAGGAGGGGTTTTCGGCCCTGCGGGTTTTCGTTTTTTTCGGGCTTTTCTTTCCGCTCCCCGGGTTTTCGGCGCAATAACTTTCAGCACATCCGGAAGACACCCCTGAGATAGAACGCTCGTTCCTGTCGACCGGAGCTAAAGATGTCGATGACGAAATTCATCAGAGCCAAGACCAGCGGAGAAATTGAATTTCGCGAAAAGTATGGGGGCACCTCCGAATGATATTCTCTGTTCAAAATTTCAATTTGTTTTTGTTGAGCGGGTAACCGAAAGTTTCGTTGTCGTGTCCCATGGAAGTCAGGGACATGATGAAGCTCTTGGACAAAGCTGGGATCGGCAAAGAGCATCCCGGCTGGGCCGTCCACCGCAGCGTGGAAACGCGCATGCCTCTTCAGTTCCGCCAATCAAGCTAGAGCTCATTTTTTGCGCGGGAGTTCTCAGATGGGTCCTATCTAATGAACGATTGCAATTCGGTCGGTTTTCATCCTTTCTGCATGATCTTGATCATGTTTCTCCGTTAGACGAGATTCTATTGAATCATCATGCCTGCCTAGACGCTGAGGGTCAGTCCTTCTGGGAAAAGTTGATCTACACTTCGCTCTCTCACCACTTATTGGTATAAACGTTGAGCAGCAACCAGGAGTTCTCTGTTTTCCCCTTCTTAAGAGTGGACTGAAATCGCTTCCAATGTTCAGAAACTACACGTCTCCACTACAGCGATTCATCGCTCGGTTCACGCGGTTCTCTTTTGAATTTCCGGCTGAAAGTTCACGCAGAGAGAGAGAGAGAGAGAGAACTTCTCGGGCAGAGATCATTAGAGTGCGAATGTTCAAGCGCTAAAAAGAAGGAAAATATGCAGGCAAATATGAATTGAAAACGAGGGAAATATGCAGGCAAATATGAATTGAAAACGAGGAAAATATGCAGTATCGAACTGAAAATTTGCACGAACTATTTAATGCGTATTAGGAGCCAGAACGAGTATCATCAATGATTGCAATGTACCACAAGGGTCATTTTGAGATTCTCAAACGTGAAACGCTGCCGGCGGTCGTTCAGGAGGTGCTCCAGCATCGAGAAGCTCCTTTCCACCTCTGTGGAAGTTATCGGCGCGAATTTGAAGCTGGATTGTTCAGTCGGAGTCAGCAGCCCGCAATGATCATGAATGGATCGGGTGCCGCGCAGAGTGTCCGCTGTACCTTTTAGACGATTGTAATCAGGATTGCGATTGAGAACCGCTTCCTTTTTGCGACGCAGTCTTTCTCCCCGCGGACCCGGGACCTCACCAAGGTCTCGTAGGATTCTTTCGAAAGCATCTGTGGAATCGGTCAGACGCATATTCCCCTCCTCCAGGCGCTGGATTCCATCAGGAAGATTTGCGAAGTTGGCGTCTATGAACGCCAAATCGCGTTGGAAAGATTCTTCCCCCACTAAGCGTTGAGTCACTCGGATGCTCAAAGCGTCCCTGCAGCCGAGAGAGTGAACGACCGACGAGAAGATGCTGAGATGATTCGCGTAATATACAGCCGCTTTCACCCAAGTTCCCCATCTGGTTAAACACGGCTGCGGTGAAAGTGATGTCTCCGGCGCCATCTCACGGAACACAGTGACATGCAAAGCTTATTTTTGAAAGATTTTTTTTTTCCGTTCGAGATGAGAGTGTCAACGAGAGGATACATGAATCGGATCTCTTCTGCCATCCGATGGAGCGCCTGCGCTGCGCAAGTAACGTGCAGCATTTGGGGGAACATTACCTTCAGAACTGATCCAGCCTTTATCATGTAAGCTGCACCATCGGAAACGAAGAGCAATACTCTATCGTGCTTGACCCCATCGGGCCAGAGGAGAGTTACGGCGTTCATGAAAACCTGCGATATGATTGAGCTGTTCGTTTTTTCCAAACTCTCTGCATGTAGGAGGAAGCTCCGGCTTTCTATTGCTCCTAGAGCTCCTACCACAACGTGTGCCACGAAGCGGCCCGTAACGTCCGTCGTTTCAGCGACGGAGATCCAGATATATTTGTCCTTCATGCAGCTCCGGATGAATTCCAACTTGCTGTCGGACACGTTTCCCACGTGGTTCAACCGAAGAGTCGCTGAGCACGGCGTTGGCTGCTTGCACCATTTTCCGAGAAAGTATCGTAGATTCTGGTCGTCAAGTTTCCGTAGCGGAATGTCGGCCGACAGGAAAGCTTCGCATAGTTCGAGGTTAAATTGGGACTGTTCGCCCGATGCTTCCAAGAAGGGAACTGGCTGCTTAACACTGGATGGGCTCGAGTTTTTCTTCTCATCCGATAATGCTTTGTGCTTTGCACCATTGATGTATTATGACACCGCGAATTTCTTGTCGGACGAAATTCCTCGTTCACAAATTCTACAAAACAGTACTTGTCCGTCAGTTGACAGGACCTCACTTCCAAAATTTTTCACGAAGCCTTGCAGCTTCGTCTTCGTCGACGATTTTATCGGCGGCATTGGCCTAGCTTGCACAGGAATCACGGGTTCCCTAAGCACTCGAACGCGTAAGAACTCACGAGAGGGCTTTCGGTTGTAGACTTTCAAATTCCCACCTGTGATCCCATTTGTGGTTCTTTCCGCTTGGTTCTTTCCGTCCGAGTCTTCTATATATTACAGATCGCAAGAGGAGAAATTAAAGAGACCAGCAAATGTGTCGAAACTCGCCATGAGATGAAGTCGAAAGCCTGATGTTTCTCATGCATGATTTTCTTCTTCAAAATTCAGTGATGGGTCAGGAAAGTGACCGCTTTTTCCGTCGGCTTGAGACAGACCAGGATATGGCGGGCTCGCGAGCCCAGAAAGTTGCTGCTCCAGGATGGATTGTGGGAAGCGCTCTAAAGATGGCGAGTTCCCCAAGTTGAATTCAATTCACTAGGAATGCGGATAGATCGAGTGCGCCCACTAGAACGAGGGACAAAGAGAGAAGCATGCGGCTGACTTCGGACATGTTCCTTGGCTGCTTGCGATCCCCCTACGAATCGATCGGCCTTTCTGCCATATTCGATGAATTCTACCGTGAAAGGCTTCAACCTCGAAATTGTATGTGCGGGGGGCATAGGTTCCCGGAAAGACGATGAGAGTCCGAAAAGAATGGCTTCGATTTCGAATCACCTAATCTAGCTCAAACTATGCTCACACCGCCAGGATTCATGAATTTCAAGCCGAAATCCCTCGGAATAAGCTTCTTCAAGCGTTACTTCGCGCTCTTCTCGAAAACGCTGAAAGTGGAGTTGCGACGTTTTGAATCCGCGCTCTCCGATTGCTGCCATTGGTACTGCCCGAGAGAAGCCGCGCCCCCCTAGCAACGCTACTGCAGATGCGTCATGAGAGCGGCACGATTTTTCATGAACCTCACGAGAAAAGGAAGCGAAGAACTCACTAAAAATGATTCCGATATCTCGACGGCGGCAGCCGGCTCTGACAGCTAGCTTGATCTACTTCGAGACTATTTGAAAGGAGAAGTAGAGATCAGACGATCCTGCGGTCCGTCGGGACCATGCAGCCCAAACGGTTCCCGTTTCAGTGGAGGTTTCAGCTCTATCGATGAAGACAGGCAGTTGAATTCAAAACCGCGTTAGAGGAAGAGGGTTGAAACCCGCGAACCCGGAGAGCATGGCCATGAGTACTATCGGCGGCAACGTTTCGCAATTCAGAAAACACTGCGTACGTGGAGTGGGACTCCAGAGCAGATTCGATGACAAAATGGCGGTGAGCATCAGAGCGACCGGCCTACCAGAGATTGCGGATGGGGCGTTGCCTGACCTCCAAGTGTGGAACGTCTTGTGAACACTTGAATCATCTAAATATAACAGAAACTGATGTCAGAAGTGTTGTTCCTGCCCAGCATTGTGGTTTGTGAGCTGGCGAGATTCGGTGAAGTGAATAATCGGCTTCCTTCTCCTCACCTTGAGTGAGTTGGAGACCGCATCGAATTCAATGTTCGAGAAGATTCGCTGAGCCCAATTCCATGCGCTCAACACCTCTCCAACAGCCAAGATATTCGGGAGAGCCGTTTCTCCCATGCTTTCAAATACTTCCTCGAAAACACAGATGTCGGACTCGAGAGTTTTCCCACAAACATTTTTTAGAGGACAGAATCGTCGCACAAATTCTGTGAAGTAGCTACCCGTCCACGTTATGATTGATGACACGACGCTCCTTTTTGGTGATTCCGTTGACTGCTCCAACGATCCGTCGGATCCTCATGACTTACTTTGATGAGGTCGCCCCCGCAGGGCTGAGCAATATCTCCGACGCTGGCATGCGAACACTCAAGTCGCGATCTCCTAGTGAGGGGCATATCGATGAGGAACCTCGCGTGAATCTTGAAGGGAGCCTCCTCTCCATTCCCGGTGGATCGGCAAGATCTGAACAGCTCCAGTACGGTCTGGAGTACGCCCATCATTTCATTCGCAGGTCCGCCGCTGCCGAGCGTGAAAGAGAAAAAAACTCGTCGGATGTGAGTGAGAGCAGACCACGAATTTACGAGCATCCGCTCCTCGAGAATACAATTGGTTGACGAATTCGGGTATCGTCTGTAGCGACTCCGTGCCGAGTTCAAGTTTCCGCAACGTAGATCCTTCCGCCCCGAAGTCCAGTTGGTGCCAGCTGTCGAAGCGAAGAACATGATCCGATAGCTCCCGCCCGAAGCACCTGCTGGTCCCATCCACTGCTATGAAGTAGCCTTCGCCGGACCCCCGGAGAACCGCTTTTCCGCCTCCCTCTCTCCGAAAAGCCCACTTGGAACGACTATCCTCCAGGGATTCGTGACATCTCGAGTTCAGAAGTCTCCACGAAGTACACTGTCTCCGTTCGGGCATACAATGTTGACCGCAACAACAACATACGCCTCCGCTCACCCGCGTCAGCTCTCAACGTCGGACTAGGTCAGCTCAATAGGAATCCATGTTGAAGCAACCCTACACGTGTTGATGAAGATCTCTGCAAATTCATTGTCTGGAGTAGGATCTGCAGAGCTCCATCACGTGAACTCTTGGATCTTAATTTCCTGAAAAATGTCACTTCCGGAGCGACCCGAGAGAAGTCTGTCATCTGGGATGCCTTGTTCGCTGTGTTTGGCGTGGCCACAAGGAGCGCCGTGCTCTGCGTGACATACGTCAAATACAAAGCAGAACAGCCGTGAGTAGATTCATGGCTCGAAGTTTTCCGGATCAGTCGGACGACTTCCCTGCGCGATTCGACCATAAATGCATTCGGAAATTTTCGACCACTCTTCAATATGTTTCTCTCGATGATTCTTTGGACGAACAGAAGTGGGAGTCGTCATGGGAGAAGAATCGCTGGCTGCAGCAGAGATAAGCGCGGTTGGAGATGAGTCTTCAGCTCCACCGTGATGCGGGGGCCCTTGGAACGATACATCGTGCGGCGATGGGATAACGAGAAGCGAGTACGCTGCGGAAATGGCGGTAACTGCGTGAGATCGGCTCGACAGTATTTGAAGTGAAATGCGCCTTCTGTAGTTAGCGTATACGTAGGTGACTAATCCTCCGAGGCAATGAATCTCGAGCTGTCGGATTCCGCAACCTTCTCCCAGTGGCGCACCCAAAACTCGTCGATCAGACTCGGAAAGGTGGATTGTACTTTACTCCCATGGATAAGAGTATCTCGCTAAGATTCAGTCTCATCAGAAACATCCTAACAGGTTCGAAAACTCTGTTGATCGCATCATGAAAAGCTCACGACGATGATGATCATCATAATCATCATCATGTCCCTTGAGGGGCCAGTCTGCACCTGCTTCGTCATTTAACGACGAGATTTGTCCGCCGTTGGAGCCGTACAATCATGGTTCTGATGAGCGTAAAGGACTCCCGTGTTTCTTGAAACCTTTCAAATTCACGGTTGAGCCTTGTATTCGTTCTTGGTGCTTTTGGAGAATATGCAAAATTGGCATGAATACCAATTGGTAACTGTTTCATTTGGTTGCGAGTCGGTGCGAGTCGGTGCGAGACAGCGGGTTCTTCGAGAAGTAGGCGATTGTTATGAGCTACTTGGGACACAGTAGCCGTTCCATCGTTGGATCATTGGGCTCGAGAGTATTTCCGTCAATAATAACTGAATTTCGGTGATTCGGGGGGGAAATTCGCGTGCGAGGGCAGAAAGGAACTGTTGGCTGCGAATATCTGCTCAACTCCAAATCCCGAGGCAAGATGTCATGAGTTGTGGAATGGGATAGGACATGCGAGGAACAAACAATCAGAGATCGCGGGCTTGCGCAGCAAAATGTCCACGGTGAGAGATCGGTATTCAAACAACGAGGTTAATGATTGTGTGAATGGGGAAGCTTCACGCTCGACCCCGTGACCGTGAAGAGTCGCGGAGAGTAACTCAACGAATGTGGAGTCGTCGTGAGTCCAATGCAGGGCTCTCCGAGAAGGTTTGAACATTTCGAGATGTCACCGGGTGCGCGCAGTGGAGGATCTCGCATCAAAGGAAAACTGGTTTTGGTCCCTGAGATCACGTATTTTACATGTAGCTGAGAATGCCGCGACAAATACCTGAATCTTTAAGAGTGAAGAGGCAAGCTTATTCGTCACTGGGTCCGCATTGGGAGATTGGGCCAGGTGAAGGAATCTAGAACTTAAATGAAAGATCACATGCACTCAGAGAGCGCCGTTGAGATATTTCGCTCACTCCGAACGAACTCGTATCGGTTGCATCACTCCTTTCGTGAACTTCGTGAAAAGAGGACTGAGCGTTTGATTTCATCCCGCGTTCTTTTCATACAAATCCGCCGCTTACGCTACGGAGGCTCTGATTGAATCGTTGGTCAAATCATGGAATACCCGGTTGATGTCAACGCAATGGTCAAGAGTTACCGAGATTCTAGGGTGAGGATCATAACTCCAATGTGAATTTGGAGGGAAATTTGAATCGATAATCGTCTCATCTCAGCGGTATCAGCTAGAAGTCGACTATCGTCGCTTGGCTGCAGCTCTCAGCTGAGCCGCCGCTCCACAAACACTTGAACATTGTTATCGACTGGTCTGTATTCACATCGCTTTCTCCCAAATGAAAATGTTCCAGCTTTTCTCGATGACAGTATTGAGATTTTGAATGCAGTCGAAATATCGTACTCATAGTTTATCAACAGTAGGGAGCAAACGATGATGTTCAACGAGGACCAGCGTTTGGACATTACGCCGTGGCACTGCATACCGGAGAGGCCCATTCTCCTCCACATATTTCACAGTTCCTCGTGAGGCAACCAAACGGCACAGAAAATATGCGTTCTACTGCCATGAGTATGTCAGAAATGAGTAGGAGTGATCGCCGCGGAATAACACCTGAAAATGATTTCCACACGGCTACGAACAGTATTTGAATCAGGGTCCGAGACGCGATAGAAATCAGGCATCGATGCATCGATACGAGACTTGTATCGATCCCTTCGCTCAACGGAGAATATAACTCGTAATATTATTGAAGATCTCGACGATCGGCATGGTTGTTTTACCAGTGTCCTGGTTGATATGCAGCGCCTTAGAACGTGGACATTTGTGACCGCTGACCACTCTCAACTGCAGAGCTCAGCGATGGGGGTTGTCAAAACTCCACAGGCGTTGGAGCGACGATGAATGATTACGAAACATCACTCAGCCGAAAAAATCTTCCCGTGGTGTACTGAGCGTTTTTCCGCAAGATTTCGGTCAATATCTTGAGACGTCACGGGGAGTCTTCTTCGAAATAGTAGGGAGAAGACCATGATCGAATCCCCGAGTGAATTACCGGGTTTTCATATTGCTCATGGTCAGCTTCTCTCGGGAGGATGCTCCAATCGTAATCTGCGGGTGCACCTCTGCAGGTTTCCACCTCGAGGACTAGATAGTGGATATTGAGTCACCGCCCACACCAGTTCATCCCCAACGCCTCCCTCGGAGGGCCGCATGAAGCTTGTCCGTGAAAAGCCAGGAACGCTCCTGAACCATGTTACCTGCTTTTGGATAATGGAGGAGCCGCCATCTTCCTGTGCTTCAGTAGCTCCGTGTGCACCGGAACTTCAACGTTTCGCCCCAGCTGAAGGCGGTCAGTTGCCTCATGGTTACGCGATCAGAAACTTGATCCGTCATTTGACCCGACTGAATAGAAAGGGGGTTGACTGAATTAATTGCACAAGGATGACTTCATCTTTCGACTCAGTGATTTCCTCCTGCCTAATAAAAGGAGTTGAATTTTCGCAATGGAGTCGCGAGGTCTTCGCCGTGACTTACTCATGTGGAAGAGGAAAAGGAGCTCCCGGCAGGAACCAATGGTCAGAACCACCTTGGGAACAAGAACGTCATCTTGCAGGCACGTCGCGGAGCCGCTCAATCACTGGAATCCAGAGTTTATTCCACAAATGTTCGACCATCCCTGCGAATTCCGTTCGCATCATCATCGCTGACTGATCTTTGGTAACCCCTGGGCACCCGGATCAGCACGGACTTCCGAGGCCACGAGCGCAGGAAAATATTTTTCTGAGCCAGCGAATGCCCTGTTTTGCTTTATTGAGCTCACTCGATGGTTATCTCCGAAACGCGAACAGATCAAGGTTGACTTGACGAAAACGCTCCGGGTAGATTCACTGCGAGCTCGGAACTAGTTCCGTTGTAAATGTGGCCTTCGTATGCCACGAACGGGGTAACGAACGCAGTGAATCCCTCTCCTAGAATATCGGCCTCCTCAACCTGAAACAGAGGGGACGATGAAGGCACCGAACAAGATCCAGAAATTCTGAGCTTCGAGAACGGTGACGTCGCAACGGAATGCACGTACATGGTACTGTCGACCCAGGGGTACAGCTAAGATATCGCTGCACATGTCGGTGGCGTTGCTCCGCAAGGGACAGATGGAGATAGAGAATCCACTTGGGATCGACGACTTGTATTCCCAACTCAGCAACGTGTTTGCTTGGGTCCACCACAGTCCGGTGAGCGGACTCGGGTTCTGCTTGAGGACTGGCAGCGTCAGGTTCTTCGGCTCGAGAGAGTCGAAAACGCCGTAACAAGGAGTCACGGAGACTTCATAAGAGATCCAAGGTTCTCGAGCGAGATCTATTGTCGAGTTCGTTGAAACAGTGGACTCGCAGGTGCCGTTAAAGCCCAACGGACTAGCGAGCGCGACATCGTTCCATATTGGTACGGGTTTGCCACAGACGGCAATATGATACGCGGCGATCATGGGAGCGACAGAGGCATCGTTGTGGGCGACGACGAGACGAACCTGATATGAATTGTCCAGATCGAGTTTCCCATTTTGGCTTTAGGAGAACGTGGCCGGACCGCCGAAAGCAGAATGGTCGATCATTCGCCATCAGGGCAGTCGTGGATGCATTCGAGAACCCAAATATTATTGACATCTCCGATTTCTGGGTTTCGGTAAAATGGGAGCGAAAGTGTATCGATACATCGGATAATGCGCAACATAAGTCGGAGCTCCGGACAATCATGCAATCGAAGTCTCCGCTCTCACCGTTGATGAGTGTCCGATCTCTGTATATTTCAGGGTCACATTCTCGGAAGATTCCAGCTTTGGGACAATGATTGATGTCATCGTTGTTGGGCTGAAGTGAGCTCGGTCGTCGCGCATCTGGACAGCCTGCACCGTGACGTAATAAGCCGAGTTTTCTTTCAACGCTTTAAAACTGATCGAGCGGTTTCTTCCAGGTAAGTTCTAACTGGCACAGTCGTTTTCCGTACAATAGGTATTTGCCCGTGAATCTCCTGCGGATATGATCGCATCAACCGACGGTTTTTCCACGATCTTTCAATATTGAAGTCGTCTCATGGGTACAAGGATATTAAGATTTCGAGGTCTCCCTTGCGTATCGTGGCTTCATCACATCCACACACATGAATATGGAATACATAGGTATCATGCTGTTACACTAGCGGACAGAATGATAGCACGAACAGTTTTTCCGCTAAGATTCGAGAATCTTCTGGATAACTACAGTCAGCTCTCGAGGGCTGATTTATATCCTGATGCTGAGCTCGGAGTCCAAATTTCAAACTTTCAAGTTCAAGCGAGCGTTTTTAATTGAAAGAATATGGATTTCGAGGGCGGCGAAATGATAGCACACTTGTAGAATCAAACTGATGGGCCTTGCTTAAACGCGATGCGATGACGAAGTTCGGCTAGACAGCCAATATGTACTTTCGTCGATGACCACTCCCACGTTGTATTCTCTCGGTATCCGCCATGGGTCGAGGCAAATCTTTGAACGAAAATGAAAAAAACGTGATTTTGTGCCTTAGGGATAGAAATATGACGATCGGTGGAATTTCTGAGGCTGTGAGGCGGAGCAGGAAAGCTGTCATGGATTTTCTGAAGGATCCCAATGGTTACGGAAGAGAAAAAAGCACAGGACGGCCGCCGAAAGTCACCGAGAGAGAGAGAGAAGAGCGCTTCTCCGAGTCGCCTCAAACAGTTCTTTCCCTGCCAGACTGATTGCAAAGGCTGCCGGCGTTACGGCTAATGCCCGGAACGTGAGAAGAGTTCTCCGCAACGGACCCCACTTGCAATTGAAGAAGTTGAGAAAATGTCCGCGCCTGACACAAGCACACAAAAAAAAGCGACTCGATTTTGCTAGGCGGCACATCCGATGGAGTGGCGAGTGGTGCGCTGTGTTGTTCTCAGACGAGAAAAAATTCACGCTTGACGGTCCTGACGGTTACTCCATGACTCCATGAGTTATTTCCATGACTTAAGAAAAGAAGAGAGATGCTTCTACAAACGGCAAATGGGCGGCGGTAGCGTTATGGTTTGGGGCGCGATCGGCTACAACAAGAGGACTGAAATCGAGTTCATTTCTGCAAAGATGACGGGGGCGAGCTACTTGGAACTGATCAGCGAGCACATTCAGAAGTTCAGAGAACAAGAATCTGCGGACGAAGAAGCACCCTCATTCATCTTTCAACAAGTCAACGCAGCCGTCCATACTGCCAGATGCGTGAAGGAGCAAAAATATCGCCTGTATAGCGTGGCCGGCGAGGTCTCCAGACCTGAACATCATCGAAAACGTCTGGGGTCAACTCGCAAGAGCGGTTCACAGAGACAGCCGACAGTTTTTGACGTTTGTTCCGATCTCTCCCAAACAGGATGCTGGCGGTGGTGGGACACCGGGGCAATAGTACACATTACTGAATTGAATTGTACACCAATCTACTTGTTCTGTCTGAAGTCCTATACATATATCGATGTGCTATCATTTCACCGCGATCAAAATCCATATATTTTTTATTGAAACGTTTAGCTGAGCTTGGGAACATGAAATTCGGACTCCGGATACAGAATCAGAATACAAATCACCCTTGAAGAATACACCAAAATAATCCGAAGGATTTCCGAAATTTTCGGGCGAAACCGTCTGTGCTATCATTATGTCCGCCAGTGTACATCATCCGAGATAGAAGTTCCGCGCGAGCCCGCACGGGGAATCAGACCGGAGGTCCGCCCCAGGCATCGTCGAAGGTCGGTACAATACTGTTCACATTTATCAGCCGACCCGCGGTTTCCAAGGATTCTTCTTCATCCCGCTTCAGCCAGCGGCGCGTCCCAGTCTAACTTTTTCTACCAATGTTTCTGAAGCAATCTTTTGAACCCTAGCATTATAGGCGCGACGAGACCATCCGGATCGAAAACTTGACTGGCTCCCTCCAACCGAGCTCTTTTTGACGGATAACTCGCCTTGAAAAACTCGATCGTCTCAGTCGCGTCTATACGCAGCGAATCCGCTTTTTGGTTCCACCGGACTCCCAGAAACCTGATATGCTTATCTTGGAAAGTGACTGTCGCATCGGGATGTTTCGTTTCGATGAATCTACCGAGTTCCGCCGAATAAGTTGATAACTTTTTCAGAGGGAAGCAGCCCGCCGCGAAAGACTCATCCAGAACCTCGATCACTCTTCTGCCCAGTTTGACATTCTCAGCGCCTGCCAGCAGGTCGTCGACGTACAAATATTTCTTGACAAATTCTAAGAGTGTTCGATGCTCTGGTCTCCGCGCGATTTCGTGCTCTAGTTGCAACCAGATCCCCACGCAGTGCTGAAATGATGCCGAGTTCAAACCGAACGACAACCGACACGATCGCATTTCTCGGAACTTGGCTCTTAAATTCTTGCTGATCCCCAACGGTCACAGAAATCTCAAAAACTTCCTATGCTCCGGTGCGATTCTGAACTGCAAACACGCCCTTTCTATGTTCGCCGTTATCGGTAACTGGCGAAACTGCAACACCATCGAAATCAACTTCCTAATGGGATCCCCACCTTCCCCCCCCCCTTCCCGGAGCAACACGTTATTCAGGCCTGCCGCATTCCGTGACCGCGCACGGGCGTCGTTCACCACTTCCATATTTGAAGTGTCTGTAGCCTGTTTCTTGATCACTGCAAGCAATGGTGGATAATGAGACTGTTCTCCGGGCTTCGGAGGATCCGTGAGCTCTGTGAACTCTTGCTCGAGCAGATCCTGCATTCCTGCATCCACCGCTTCAAGCGACTGCTTGTTCTTCCCCGCTTGGGCGAGAAAACTCCTCAGACGCCGCTCCGTGAGATCCCGATTATCTCCAAAGCTCTGAGTACCGTTTGGTTCAAACGGCGAATGAATCACGTATCGTCCGTGTGGGTCTCTCCTCGTCGTTGATCCGAAAAACCGCCTGATTCCCTCATTTAGTGCTTCAGCATCCTCCTTTACGTATGGTTCGATCCCCATCACCTCTGGGTCCCAAGGAAACGAAAGGTCATCCGGTTCGTATTTCGCGCGTGCCGTAGCCGCCAACGTAACCGCTGTTTCGCCCCTCGGTTTCTTCCCACCTGACCATGCTTCCCTCTTTTGTCTAACTTTTTTGCCCTTTTGTCTCACAGGAAATACCCAAACAACGTCTCAAACACGACAAAACCCCCGAATTTCCTTATGGTGTGCCCAACAATTGGATACAAGTAGTCTACTCCAATGAGGATGTTGATCTCGCTCAACCATTGTCCTTCGTTTCTGTCGGCCATTGGACTCAGGTTCCCTGCACACCCTGTCCATTGCAACCAGCCTTCTACCACATTTGGCAACGCAGTGGCGTGTATGACCGAATGCTTATTCGAGAACCGACTCCTAAGCGTAATCTCCACAACTCTTCCCTTACATTTTTGCTACGCTGCTTGAGCCGCCGCCCGTAGGAAAAAGTAATCCGTGCCCACCGTTTTCGCCTCAACTGCGTCCGCGAACCGATTCGAGAAGAGAGTCTTCTGCGACCCCGTGTCAAACACAATTCTACCCACTGCTTCACAGTGGTCGCTTATCACCTCTACGTACCCCGTGAGGAGCCGTTCTTCCGATATATTCGTTGTCCTTTTGGAATTTACGTTAGTCCGCCCCACCATGTGAGTCACTATCGGTGCCAATGTCGCAACCTCTGCGTGCGATTTCACACACAGCAACTCTTGATGTCTTCCCTTGCATCTCGCACATGGCTTGCCTTTGCACTCGTCGACTCGATGATTACGATCCGGGCATTTGTAGCAGGCATTCTTCGTCGTCGCACATTTACTACGTTTCTCCTGTTACATCGGCTTCCTACACTTATCATCAGGATGCTGTTCGGAACAAAAAAGGCACGCTTGATCTGCGGATTGACTTGTGCCATGGACTGCAAATGAGTGTTGGCTGCTCACAGCCCTGGTTGCACCGGCAACACTGGATCTACTTTTTTCTGCTCGCCGGAAGGAGTTGCTGCTCGAGGCGCCGCTGAAACGACTTCCCTTTATATAGCTTCGAAGGACTGGCCGCATACACTATGCCTCTCGACGATAGCTTCAGCCGTTCAACTTGTTTTTTCTCCTCGGACAAAAAAGATACCAACCTCGTTTCTCTCTCTTCCTCGGGCTGAGCTCTGTATGACCTATCGGAATCTCTACGCAAATCATACGTTGAAGACTGCATGATCAATGTCGATGCAAAAGCCGACATACCCTCGTAGGTTTTCCCCAACAGCACTAGCGAGTCGATGTTTTGCGCAAGATGCTCGACGAAGACCACGAACTTTCGACTCGCCACCGCCTTCCGCCTGAAACTCCAGCCACACAGACTTACCACCGTATTGACATATTGCTCCTCAGCCAGGATCATGTCGTCGAACATGTCGTATAACGGATTTCTCCTGTCCTCGTGGTTCCCAGCCGTTCCTGCCTCCAAGGCATTTCACTACTCTACCCGTCAGAGTCTTCAGCATGAGCTCGAACCCCTCCAGCGGATCCATCATTGTCGAGTTTACAAGTAGTACGAACGCATTCTCCCATCTGCGAAACCTCGTGGGGTCGCCATCAAATTTCGGTATTCGCTCCAAGATATCTTTCCATGAACTCATTGGGCCTGGCGTCCTGTGATCCAACGTTGAGTGGAAACGTGCCCCTCTCTCCATGACACTGTCATGCTGAATGGATTCAGATTCTCGCCTGGACCCTGCGCTGTCGGAAGTTCCAGGCTCCAAGCTTCGAACGAACGCCCCGATCTCGAATCCCTCATCGGCGATTTTACTTTCGTAATCCATCGCCTTCACAGATTCCGCTTCCCGCACATCATCGAAAAACATCTTCGAGTCCATCACTCTCTGGGTCGCCCTGGCGAGTCGCTCCTCCTGCTCGTTCAGCAAAATGGCTGCCTCCTTGGCATTTGCCACCGCTCTCTCACAGGGTCCTTGCTTAATCACGTCCTTGGTTCACGCGATCGACCGAGTGACAAGAACTCTGACTAACGAGAGTTCCCGCTCCAGGCCTCCAACACTTACGCCTGGAGTCTCTCGACCCGACTGCTCGACATCTACTTCATCTCCAACTGGAATTCTGCTTCGGGTTTGCGAAAGCCCGCATTTTGAGGACCGCGAGCCCGCCAGCGCCCGCAACTGCTGCTTCATGACCCGCTGAAAACGCGGGCTCTTGCAAACCCAAATTGTGCCACTATATTCCTTCCACCGTCTCTGGGAAATTTCTCCTCCGTACGTCTTCTGTCAATCCTTTTCTTGAGGGGGATGTTCACTACAACAGTATATATGTTCCCGCGGCCTCTATCTGCTCTTCTGTTGCAGCTAGAAACTGTCTGAAGTGACCCCCAGATGGAGCAGACTCCAATCTACTCACGAAAAAAAAATTGAGACGTAACTTCGTTTTTTCATATCTGGAGAAAAAAGTGCAGACTTCGCGGTTTTGCCCTTATTTTTCCTCGCCAGGATGAGGTAGAGAGCTATTTCTTTTTTGTAACGGTAGATAATCTCGTGCTTCCCATATTGAACTAGAATGTTGACAATCCGGGTCCGAGAACCATTTGAAAACTCGAGATTAACATACTGAAAAATCAACGTTTGGTTTATGACGAATTGTTTGGAGACTCCGCTTGCGTTTGGCATCATCTTAGTTCACTTTACTCCCACGCTTATGAGCTACATTTGAAACGAATGGAGATCAAAATCGGTGCACCTGGCGTGGGGATATCAGGGAAACGGTGTTCGGAAATGGGCCGGAACACGATTCCTACAAATCAAGCCTCGAAGTTTGTGACCATCGGAGCAAGGGCTCGCTTTTAGCGCAGGAATGCGCTTTTCTTCGGGCGTGTTTACTAGGGTGTAACTGGGAGTGGAACGAAAAAATGGGAACGAAAAAATCGCAGCCGGAGGCCTTTGAGATTTTTCTCCGGAGCGAGGGAAATTTGAATTCAAGTTTCAAGAATTTCATGTGGTAAATCTCGGTGTCTTGTCATAGGTCAATGACAATGAAGTGATGGTAGGTGAAGAAATAGTGAAGATCGGTCCCGGAATCACCCCTCCAGACTTGGAAAGTGAAGGTAAGTTTGGTCCCGGAATCCCTCCTCCAGACTTGGAAAGTAATGGTCAGATTGGTCCCGGAATCACCCCTTAGACCTAGGAAAGTAATGGTAAGATCGGTCCCGGAATCACCCCTTAGACCTAGGAAAGAAATGGTAAGATCGGTCCCGGAATCACCCCTCCAAACTTGAAATGTGAGGGTCAGATTGGTCCGGGAATCACCCATCCCAGCCCTTGAGATTTTTTCCAGAGCGAGGGAAATATGAGTTCAAGTTGAATTTCATGCGGTAAATCTCGGTGTCTTGTCAGAGGTAAATGACAATGAAGTCATGGTAGGTAAAGTAATGTTCAGATCGGTTCCGGAATCACCCCTCCAGACTTGGTGGTTCTGGGAATATCTCAGGAGGAAGTCATTCTCCCCTGCGAGCCTCGGCAATATTGTCAGATTGGTCCCGGAATCACTCCACCAGACTCGGCAAAATGTTGTCAGATTGGTCCCGGAATCACTCCACCAGACTCGGCAAAATGTTGTCAGATTGGTCCCGAAATCACCCACCAGACTCGGCAAGATATTGTCGAATCGGTCCCGGAATCATCCCTCCAGCCTCGGGAAAATATTGTCGGATTGGTTCCGGAATCACCCCTCCAGACTCAGAAAAGTATGCTCAGCTTGGTGCCGGAATCACGCCCATGTATTCCAGGAGGAATGCGGACAAACTGACAGACGAAGCCGATCATAAGTAGTAAGGATCCTCGGATCCAGGGTACGAAAAATCAATTTCTGTACCGGCTGGTACGGGAATTCATTTGCAGTACTACGGGAAATGATGTTTAGTCTCGGAATCACCTCTCCAGACTTGGGAAGTAATGGTCAGATCGGTCCAGGAATCACCCCTCAAATCTGGGGAAGTAATGATCAGATCGGTCCCGGAAGCACCCCTCCAGACTCGGAAAGTGAAGGTCAGATTGGTCCCGGAATCGCTCCAAGAAATCGATGGTCGGTGATCGACCCCCTGAGGCACGGCAGTCCATAAACTTCAACGAAGTCGCTCAGGGGGTCCACGTTTCACCCCGTGGTCGACAGATGGAGTTGCTATTCACGAACGCAGAGGAGCACCTACGCAAGCAACTCCCACAATTACACCAGATCTCATTGATGAAGATCCTGGTGACATTTGTGCCTGTAAAATACTCCTATGTAACCAACTAACCGTCCTTGTGACAGTATATATGAATCCGGGAACATCGTTCAAACTCATTGAAGAGTTCCTACTGAAATATGACCATGTTCTGTCCCCTGGTATACAAAACCAGAGAACTTCACTGATTACATGTGTGATTTCAATTGGAACTTAAAAGACGCCCCCCAGAAAGGAGAAAAATATCGAATTTATGCGAGATCAATTTGAAAATCTCGAACTAATAACCGATCCTGAGATATCGACAACACGTGGCCGAACATGCATCGATAACATATTCTCGAGAGGCATCCAAGATTGCTACTGTTACACACACATAAGCTACTTCAGTCATCAGAACCCGGTATTCACTTTTCTGACCAAGTTCTGAGCGATCTTCCAACCTAAGCATGACAATTTTATGAACGCCCGTCAAAGTTCCGGAGCACTGAAGATAGGACCGTCGAAAACAAGTTGAGGGAGACTTTGGGCGGAAGCACTCGAGAAATTTCGGACACATGCCACCGCCAGAGATAAGAAATCTCAATGTGCTGAAGCGTTTCCCCCTCTCGAGGGGGTGGGACATCCCCCAACAAGAAAATCGTCGTCTCGTTTTTTTTGTAGGTGTTTCAAAACCAATCCGCCGTACTTCCCAATTCATTTACCCACGAATTTTGTTTGTATCCCGGCTTGACGCTAGATTGTTCGCATTTCTGCGCCCCGGTTCAACCCGTGGATGAACCTTTCCTGTTTTTTTTTCTTGTGGTTTTCACCTGATTTCTCGGCACCAGACCCAAGTGGAGACTTCAATCTTGTTTCAAATGTAGGTGATTGATTTCTCTCTGAGATGAAGTAGAGCTAACTAGGAGAAATTCCCGAATGAGGAAGAGGCGAAATAACACTTTTACTCTCTTTTCTCGCTATGTTCTCCAAGAGAACTACTCAGATTTCTATAATTCTGGTTCATCTGAGGGCCACATCCATTAGCAACAAACTGAAACAAACCGCTTCGAATTCGAAGACTCCCAAGAGTAGGAATCAGGGAAACGGTGGACCTGATTTGACTCAAGATTCCTGCCCCGTTCGGCTTCTTTTGATGTCCCCTGGTCCTGACCCCATTCCTCGGCACCAGAACCAGCTAGAGACTTCAATCTCGTTTTGAAATGGAGGTAATGAATTCCTCTCGGGATTAAACTGAAACTGTCGGAATCCCAGCCGGAGACTATTTCTGGAATCCGACTCTTGGAGCCGTCGGTCGAAGTTGTTCCCTGTTTTCAGTTGAAAGCAGTCAAGATCTTGCGCTTGGCTGTCGGACCGTTCCATGGGCCGCGAAGCTCGACTGGGAACTGATTCACTTTGGGAATTCGAGTCCCTGGACGAGTCACGGTGCCTCATTTTCCACGATAGCGAAGGACACTGCGCGCGAGGTGCATACTGTCGGCTCGAAGAATAAACGCATTACACTAGCGAAAGGAGTTTGATGACGCGGGTGATTTCGAAAACGTGGATGCTCTCTGCGGATGGTATTTGTGTCTGCGGCTCAAAAACAGTTTCCGTGATGAAGTGGACATCAGAGCTTCGCTTGTCAGTTCTACGCGACCACCTAGGGAATATCCGGGATCTAGGACAACAGGTGATTCCGGGGCCAATCTGACCATACTTTTTAAAAGCTGGAGGGGTGATTCCGGAACCAGTTTGACCACACTTTTTAAGAGCTGGAGGGGTGATTCCGGGGCCAATCTGACGATACTTTTGGGGGTCTGGGCGGCTGATTCCATGTGTTCCACGGCTCAGAATATGATCTTCTCTGACTCAGGGCCTTCCACCATCAAATATTCCGGAGGTTTTGCATGGAACTCGATGAATTCAGAGTGATCAACGACAGTTTTTTAGTTTTTTAAGCCTTGATTCCCCAAATATTTGTTCGATCTGTTTAACACGTTGTGCTCGCACTGAAGGGGAGCATAATATGACACAATACACAAGCTAGAAAGTGGTCAACGTCCAGGAAGTGGGTTAGAAACATTCACTTTGAAGTTGGTCATTTTGAAGGTATTCAAATTGATCGTGGAAGAACTCTGGACGCATCGGAACGCTGGATTCACGAGCTTTCCAAAACCCACTCTATGAGCTCTGAACCCCTCCAGATAAAGGAGATATGAGCATTTCAAGCTTTCAAATCTCGCTCGGTTTCCATCGGTCCAGACGATGTTCCATGCTATAAAAAAATCTAAGGCAGCTAGGAGCCCGCCGACTGGACAGTCTCTTGGGATGGGGTATCCACAACAATATATCTCATTCGAATCCCTGACCCAAGGTCAAAAGTGCCCAGGAACTGCCGAGACCCTTTATTGAACCGTTCGACCGCGGTCACTAACGCTAGGGCTTCCTTTTCGATTTGACTGAAGGTTTGTTGCGTCTTTTTCAAGCATCTGGCCATATGGAACACCGGAACACCGCTTTCTCATTTCCATCCGGATATCGCTGCAACATGACCCCTCCAATCCCAGTCTGACTTGCGTCCGCCGCAACTATGAACACCTGACGGGGATCATAATGTGCCAGGAGAAGTGGGCTGGCGAGTATCCCCTTCAAACACCTTGTCTGCTCTTGAGTCCAAACGAACACCTGGTCCTTGGCGTGCAGTTTCTCTATGGGGGCTTCGAGAGTGTGAGAGCGATCAACAAGTTTGCCGTGATAGTTCACCAGGCCGAGCAAAGATTGCCTTCCTTGTTCGTGGGAGCGGCTAGCGACCGGATCGCCGCAATTCGCTCAAGGCAGAAATACTTGCAGTGTTGCGTGAGAGTTTCGCATCAGAGACGCACTAGCCGGAGGTGACAACGTGGATCGATGCGCAGAAGCAAAGGTACGATCTGGCGGATGAACCAGACTTACCTACTTACTTCATCTTCGTTCTCCCGAAGTTGCACTTCTCAGATGCCCAAACGCAGATGAAAACCTCACTTCTGGAGTCTATCCAATACGGCCACGAGACGGCGATATGGGTGGCGCAGACTGGAGCCGTGATCGGAATATCATCCAAATGGACCAGGACCCCGTCCAGACCAGCGAACGCCTGGTCAATGGCCCTCTGGAAGATCGCTGGGGCGGTCTCCAGGCCGAACACCAATCTCTTGTAGCGGTACAGACCCCGATGAGTCGCCATCGTCGTGTAAGCTTGGCTCTCTTTGTACAAGCGGAACTGCAGATGAGCATCAGCTAGATCGAGCTGCGAAGATAATCTGCTCCCGGAGAACTTGACCATGATCTCCTCCATGTTCGGCAACGGGTGATTCATATCCTTCAAGGCGGCATTGAGGCCCGTAGAATAGCCTGCACACACTCCAAGACTTCCATCAGACTCTTCACGATTACGATTGGAGTAGCCCAGTGTTCCACCTCTTCAATCGCATCGATTCCCAGCAGCCTGTCCAACTCTCCATCGACCTGTTCCTTAAACGCAATGGAAATAGGTCGTGGACGCAAACTCGTAGGCCTGACGTGCTCATGTAAATGAAGCTTCACCTCCAGCTGTGTGCAGCAAACCAGACCTTTCTCGAACAAGGATGGAGAACGTGCTTGAAGAGCTGAAGCATATGCAGATGGATCTCCGATGCCCGACACACAAGGAACCCTGGTCGTTCCCCAACGTCAAGGACTCAGCAGTTCCAAGGCCCGCAAAGCAGATTGTTTGACACGGCACCAAGAACCGGAATTGGCTCAGTGCATTGGCGATTCCTGACTTGTAGAGTCGCCGAGAGATAACCTTTGCTGCGCAACTCCCGTCGGCTTGCGTACACATATCTTGGTATGGCGTCAGGTTAGGTGAGCCAAGATTCATCCAAGCTTCCTCAGAAATCGTGGACACATCCGGACCTGAATCTGCTCTGACGGAAATCAGGTGTTAGTTCACATGTATCTTAACGTATGTTCGACCCTCCGCCAGCTCTTGAGCAGAGCGCACAGAAGCGATCTGCACCGCATTACTCTGAACTCTATTGCTCGATCAACACACCTTGGCCAGATGGCCTTGGCTTTGGCAAATCCTGCATATCTCGTTGCGGAATTCGTCCTTACGACGATGATTGTAACCACCACAACTGTAACATGCTCCTTTCTCTGGTCTCGAGACCGAAGACGGGGGAGAAGAACGCCTCGGGCCCTTGAGAGCTTGAGGCTTCGGAACCGACTTCACCCGGCCACACTGGGCCAGTGCTGCAGCATTCTCATTGATAGCCGCATCGCTCTTCCGAGTCTCGTAGCGTCGCAGCACATCCGACAGCGATGGGAGCAGTAGGGTACAAGTACCACTTACGGGCCACTTACCAGTTTTGGGCCACCTACCAGTTATGGGTCAAGTACTGACCAGTTATGGGCCTCAGGGGCGGTGCATTTTTCCACAAGGGGACCGCCTCTTGTCTACTGTAGAGTCAACGGGAACGATGTGAAGTCCTTTAACCCTCGGAAATCAGTGATGCCTGTAGAAGCATCATCTTCGCCCCGGAGCGAGAAGGCAGACTGGAGAGCAGAGTCAAATTCGATTTATCGCCGCATAGTTTGTGAGACATTTGAGTGTTCGGTCGGATGTGGACATCGGAATGGCTTGAAGTTGACGGGGCGAGAGTCTCCCGAGAGTGAGTGCTCGAATCATCTGTGAGACAGCACAATCGCGAGCGAACAAATCATCAAGAAATCGAGCGCGTTTCTTTGATTTGGGGAGATGGACGCGAGCAAATCATTGGATCGTTCCACGAATCACCTCGTCACGAAGGAGAGGCGCTCCCTTCCCACGGAACGCCTTCGCTTAGAGCAGTACTCTGAAACGCGTCGATGGCCCAATACTGGTCAGTATTTGGCCCATAGCTAGTAGGTGTCCCATAACTGGTAAGTGGCCCAGAACTGGTATTTTTACCCCACGAAAAACTTTACGAAGTGCTTCAAAGTGAATGAAGCGAACTCCAATTTGTCGCCCTTGATGTTGGCCGAATCAATCAACTCTTCACCGGTACACCCTGGAGGTAAACGATCGACAAGAAACGAGTCATTACGTCGACGGAAGAGAGACCGACGTGAAGTGACCATCGTTTTCAGTAGGGAAATGAGGTCCCCATACCCCATTTCTTCTGGAGTGCTGGGACATCCCGAGCACCATTTCGCTCATACTTATCTTGACCCAGTGCGGACGACCTGACTGCGTTTCGTATCAGATTCGCAGTCGGTTCTTAGCACCAGATCATTCCGCTGGAACCAGTCTCTGGAGGTCGCATCTTTCGACACATCTTGAGCGAACTTCCCGACAAGAGTCAACACATGAGTCGACGAAGCCGCCCTTCCCTGGGGTTGGGGATGGGTTCAAGTTGGAAGTCTGTCTGTTTGGGAGAAGTCTCGCGAAGAGCAACCCGATAGCCACCAGGGGCGCATCTCCCCGCAGCGCCTCCGAGCTGCGCATCCAGCTCTCCGAGTACGCGCCGAGTACTCCCAGAGTACGCGAAGGGGGATGAGGGAAGAATCGAGTCTCTCTCGCCTCCTGTGAATCGTTTCACGGAGTTCCTTGTGACTCAGACCGAGACTCAGTCGGTCGGTCAGTACTGTGATTGAGCGATTGAGAAGTCATGCTCGTTCGCGGCCGCTCAGCCTCGCAAGCGCGTGCTTCTTTTCCTCCCGCGAATTACTAGACCGTTCTCGATTCGTGGCTCTGATTCCACCTGGAATCGGCCGGTTTCACCGCGTGAGCCAGTTCCTCATACTTTTCGCTTGCGAAAATCCCGCCAGTTACAGAGGAGATTCTGCCCAACCCAACAATCACCAAGTGGCTAACGGAAACCTCCAGACACATGCTCGTGGAGGGGCGGGCGCGCGCACTGGCGGACCGAGATAGCTCCTTCATTTTTAGCAAATTCATAGGGGTGCTCCGTCTCAAGACCTCGATTATATCAACGAACTCCGACATCCAATATCGATATATGTTATCGGGGTCAGTTATAACTGTGGTCAATGAGTCTCTGGGAAGCATGCGACCCGGTACCAAAAGCAAGTGACCAATCCCACGATACTTTTCCAAGTCTTTCTTCTTTTCCATTCCCTGGACTCTGAGGAAAATCCCTTCGGACAACCAGGATCAGACCGAAGTCCTCCGCTTGGGTAGTGTGGCGACTCCTCCAAGACCTCATATGTCCGCTGGAAAAGGTCGGGGACTGGGGCAGCTGCCGTCGAAACCGTACCATACGCTCGGCTCACACGGAGCGCCAGCGTCCTCTGTGCCGCTCGGACGGCCTTGAGTCCCAAGCGCCAGGTGGGCCCAAGCCGGGGCCCCGAACATTGTCGCCGATTCCGCGACCGGTCCCAGCAGCCGTTGCTGCTCCCCCCAAGCCCCGCCAACCTACGGTTTCAGCATGCCAAGCTTGCGTGCCGGTGAGAGCGCGATCCAGCATAATCCCTGTATATTTCACCCTTCCCACTAGCTGGATGTCTATCCCGCCCAAGGTCAGCCTGATTCTCTTCCGCCCTTATCTCCCCGATCAGATGCAATGCTTCTGTTATTTCCGTACCAGCTCCAGTCCTATTTTCCCCATCCACTCATGGATTTTCCTCGAGGTCAGATTCCCCACCCTTCTCAACTCCCCTTCCGTTTTCGCCGTCACAATCAATGCCGGGTCGTCAGCGTACGCTAACAGTCCAGCGCCGCTCGGCAGGTCAACTCTCAAAAACCATCGTGAGCAAGATTCCACAGAGTTCGACTCCAATTTCAAAAGTCCAGGATTGCGCTCCCAACCCGGCGGCGGCAGTGAATCTTCGTCTGCTGATCCAGCGTGACCTTCTTTCTCTGTTTTTTTTTTGTATTCCTGACGTCGGGAAAGCAGCGGAAACGGGAGCTTGAAAATTGTAAAAGATGAGCATGAATCGTTCTCGAAGTAGCGATTGAAGTTTTGCTTTCAAACACTACGTTCCCATTCGTTCAAAACCGGCTTTCAATCTGATATCGGGGAGGACGATTCCCTTCCTTCTGATGAGCCGGTAAGTGATCACGAATTCCGTTTCATGCTTCTACGGTCAGGTAGGAAGGGGAGCAGTTGTCGGAGTGGTGAATTTTCATTCCAATCGAAACTGCCCGTTTACAATAGCCTGCCGAATCGGAGCCGTCGCTCAGGCGCAAGCGAGGGAACTTTCGTTGACACCGTGACAGACAGACCTAGCCTAGTTTATGGTAGGAACAGTAATGGATGATGGATCATGTTATCATATCTTAGCTCCGAGCTCGACAGGACAGCCCTCTGTGCTCCTTCAGCTGACCCTTAGGCTAGGATCAACTCAGGTGAACATGTAGAATCCAATCATGCCAAAACCGATTGATACAGGACTGGCATCACCTCTGTTGGCACAGCCCCGTCTCACTGGGCGTCTCCGACGGCAGCGGCGGTCGACTAGAAAACACGCGATCATCGCGAGCGTCATCGCAGGTCATCGCGCCGGGCAATCCGCTCCTTGAATACTAGATTACACAGCCCGACAAATGAAAACTTTTTTCTCACGAGAAAGCTGCTACCTAGGTCGGAGTCGTAGATTCCGATTCTATCAGCTCTCACTTCAGATATATTCTAGTTTTTCTGTCACATCGAATCCTCGGGTTTTCAGAATTTTTGTTTTTTTTATTTCGGTCTGTGGGATTCGGAGTATCCGGGCCAGACGGGGTCGAAAAATAACACCGCAAAGTTGCCTCTTTTCCAGCTGATGACGAGAATACAAAGCCCCTAGAGCTAACTCTGTTCGAGCTTCCTGATTGAGACCTCCGTTTCGAAAATTTCAAGATAAGGGTGAGCGTGATCGGACGTTGCATACGGTTCCCATCCACAAATCAAGGGAAACAACCATAACAGCCAATTCAACTTGAAACTGAGAACTCTATTTCTGCGAACCAACAAAACTTTTCATGAGCGACTGCCTCGAGTGCGTTTTGTCCCAGCCATCCCGTATCACATTCCAACGGCGGTCGGCTATCATGTGCACGTCTCATCTACCTTGGTACCTCTCTTCCATCAAAGCGATGTCTTCATGGCACATCTCAAGCTGTTCATCACTACAAAGCAGGGTCGTCGATGAGTTTGCGGGTTCGGGGTCACTTCAAAACCCCGCCCGAAGCTTTCGGATGATGACGACGGGCAGCCCGCTGACGATGTGGAGGAAACATGAACCGTTTGTGTCCAATTCTTTGACGAACTGTTCCATCGGTCCCAGTTTGATTTGCAGCGAAGGGTGAATGATTATCCCGACCGGAACCGAAAGTCTCGAACAACGTTGTGCCGCCCAGCGCCCACATCCCGTTCGGGTCAGTTCTTCCGAGTTCAATGCTGGTCATCCGTTCAGCTGTCGCAGAGACTCAAAGCAGCACGGGTTTTCCTTGACAGCGCCTTGTTGGCCGAGGAGACCCGCAACCATCTTCAAGTCGACACCATCGGTCATTGGTTCTCCTCGTATTCGATACTTTTTATGCAGTCCTGAATGTCCTCACGCAGTCGAGTGCGATGACTGAGCGGAATCGAAGCGTACTGGTTGACGATGAGCAGGAGCACGTACTTCAAGCTCCTCTTCGAGCTGTCGAGAGATGGTCGCCACTCGCTGGAGATGTATCGTCGCACGCCCATTCGTTGTGGGAGTCTTCCGACTTCTCTGCAATATGCGGAGTAGGGCTCCGTGTCAAAGAACAAAACAGGTTTTTTCTCCCTTGAGCGGGAAACGTCTCTACCAGGACGTTCGAGCAGAGTTGGCTCTGGTTCTTTCGTCATTAGCTGAAGGAGAGGCAACTTTCCTGTGTTTTCGAGCCTAAATTGACGGTTGGTCCCCTCCAACTCAGAGACTGTGGCTCCGGATCACGTAAAACGAAATCGATCGGACAAAAATCGCGCAAATGCGGTCTTCGCGTTTCATTCCCACTGAACGTAAAGAAAACGGTGGGTCCACCGAGTTCATGAATCATGGGGAATGAATCTCTCTTTCGATTCGCCCAGTTTTGCGCAGGGCTTGAGATGGTCGCCAAGAATACCTGACTGGGGTCAAATAATCCCTCGACGGATTCAGGGATCTTGATCGTTTCTCTTGTTACATTTTCCCTAGATCAAGCATACCTGTTGCCGTCACGAGTCGGAGTATCTCCATAGCCACACAGGGCACATCGTTCGGTATCACTCCGCAGCGATCAGTCCTCCGAACTTTCAACATTCACATCGTAAATGTAGTGGAGCAGACGGTGTTCGTCACATCCGAACGTATCTCACGAGCGACATCGAAAACGCCTGAACGAAAATTACAGCTCCTTCCAGGATTCATAGAAATTGATGATCTCCGGCGCGCGATTTTGACCGGGGCTCTATCCAGACGGTGCTCTTCATTCTACGTCATCGCCTATTGCATCGCATGAATGATTCCAGAATCCGTTGCTTCGCTCAGTTGATCAATCAAAAGTGATATTTTAATACTTGTGAAGCGGTTATTGAAATTCGAGCCCGAATCACCTCTCTTCGTTGGATTTTACACAAAGCCGGTTAGAAAAGACGCTTTGTGAATAGGTTATTCCCAAGCTGACACGGAATGCCAAGTCAGCGTCTCACTATCGCAGTGATTTCTCCACATGACAAACAATGCCATGGCAAACAACCTCCGACACGTTGCCGTATAATTTGCATGAGAGAAACCCGTGGGGAACTGAGTCGTTTCATCAGGGCATCTAGCTTCGGTGAATTCAGCTCTGTCGGCCACCGACAGCCGTCACTCCTGCTCAAATACGAAACTTCGAAATTCGAAAACTGCAAACTTCGGAACAATTGCCACAGAATTCGACCTGAGCAGTGCTCTCTCCGGGAAAGTGAACAATTCATGGATGCCGTCAACGATGTATCATTCGCGAACACGATGATCCTAATTTTAGCGTCCCGACGGCGCTCACGGGGAGCGTCCGTTCTCTCAGCTGCTCTCTCGGGTTTCTTCGCTGGGCCGGATGAGCTTTTGACGTTCTGCTTCGCCCATTTGAGACTCGTCGCATTCGTCGTATTGGTCTCCTTATATCCGGGATCGCTCCACAGGATCATAACAAGCTCGTCCCGAGTCAGGCGAGAACCTCGTTGTTGAATATCAAGTTATCATATCTTCGCATTCAGCTTAACGAGACCACGAGTCGGTCTCTCCCAGTTCTCACCGTTTTCCTTATCTATTTCGTCACATAGGAGCTATGTGACATAGTTTACTCGCCTTGAGGCTTGAATTCTCATAGATATCCGCGAATCACCCACTTTTCACTGATCGTTTTCGAATTTTTCGTGTGAAAACCTGAAATTCGGTCAAATACGGAATTTTAGCGAATGGCTCTTGGTCGATTGGGCGGACCAAGCTCTGAAAAGCCTTTTAGTACTAGCTCATGACGATCTCCCCATCCTTCAAAGAACGATTGCCTTGCGTCAGCTGGCAACTGAGAGGAACGAATAATTATAGAAGATTCTCGAAATTTCGGGGGATACACGAATGAAGACAGGAGAAAATGTTCGTTAGAGCGTAACACCACGAAAATCCGATTTTCCCCTCAATTTGCATTCTCGCTATGGCAACCGCGGCGATATCGGGACACAACACTCCACATTCCGAAAATCAGATGCCTCGAATTTCATGACATGAATGACGGAATCCTTAACAGCTGTACCTAAAAGCAACATGAAGACGTACTCGTCCTCACGCAGCGAGGGAGGAGCCGCTCGTGGCAAAGGAGTAACCGAATGACGCCCTAAGCCCTAAAGCTTTCTTGATACGAAAACCTTGGACGTCTCGCCATCTCCAAAAGTATCATGTCAGGATTTTTGGAGGGATAAAGTTCGCTCCACCTTCAGGGAGAGAGGCTTCTCTGCCCCTCCCGTTTTCCTTCGATCTCAAACCGATACATATAGGAGAGCCTGCCGAGAGTCGAGTCGTGACTTGCGAAGATGAGAACTTTCCCTGTTCTCGTTGCCCTCTGGGCTAGCGTCGAAGCGGATCTCATCAGGTGAGCCTGGTGAGGTTTGACAACGCGAACGCGTGCTTGGTACTGGGCTGCGCACATTCCGATCCGTTCGTTCGACCTCTCGAGAGTTCTTGCAACGAGGAATCGTGCGAGTATTCAGCAGGTCGAATGAGTACATCAGCCCAGGAGCACATCCTCATGTGTGGGCTCTCTGAAAATCCTGAAGGAAGTATCAATGAACCGCGAACAGTTTTTTTCATAAAATTCTCAATCTCCCCAGGATTCCGCTGCATAAGAGCAAGTCTCTCCGACAAACTCTCATTGAGAAGAACACACCTCGTCATGTCATGTTACGGAGGCCCATCGCGGGTGGCAACATCGAGCCGATTTCCAACTTCTTGGATGTGAGTTATCACTGACAGAATTCTGGTCCTGCAATCTGATATCAATATCAAAACAATCAAGCTGGCCCGATTCAAAACGAGGCAGTCTCCATCCCCAATACGGAAGGCGACTGTTCGAAACCTCTAGCGTGTCCACTCTCAGGAGAGACTGCCAGCATCTCATACTCGGATCAATTTGAATCTCTAAATTGAGGATCTTGAAGTCGATGCCAACGGCCAGCTCCTCCTCGCCGTAGGAGCCTCTTGACCTTCGTGATCAAGAAGCTCCGAATCGCTTTGTTAATCTCCGCCGTTGTTACGCTGGCTCCAACTCTCATTTTTTCCCGTTCCATATGAACAGACTCAGTACTTCGGACCCATCTCCATTGGAAACCCGCCACAGCAATTCCAGGTAGTTTTCGATACCGGATCTTCCAATCTGTGGGTCCCCTCCGCCAAATGTCCCACCACAAACGTCGCATGCCGTAGGTGATCCTTGTTTTTAAGAGCATCGTATCCATTGAGAAAGCTGGGATTCGAAGGATCACATTCCCTTGGCGCTGCCTCGCACGATGAGTTAGACTTATTTTTCGATCCTTTCCAGGACTGCACAACAAGTATCATTCTGACATGTCATCTCGCTACGTCGCAAACGGAACCACTATCAATATCCAACACGGGTACGGGGCTGTCAGTGGACTCTTGTCAACTGATGATGTTACCGTCAACGGTGTGAACATCACCAAGCAGACGTTCGCCGAGGTCCTCGAGGAGTCCGGCCTTCGCTTCATCGCCGGCAAGTTCGATGGAATCCTGGGAATGGGCTACCCTCAGAGCTCCGTTCTTGGTGTGATTCCAGTCTTCGATCAGATGGTCGCTCAGAAAGCGGTCACCGTCCCGATCTTCTCGTTCTACCTCACCAGAGACCCCGATCACCTCACCGGTAGCGAGCTCGTCCTCGGCGGAATCGACCCTAACCACTACAAGGGAGAAATCACTTATGTTCCTGTCTCGAGGAAGGGGTATTGGCAGTTCAATATGGACGGAGTTCGGCTCAACGATACGGCCGAGAGCACATTTTGCGCCAACGGATGCCAGGCTATCGCCGATACCGGAACCTCCCTCATCTCAGGCCCCGCCCTTGAGATTGACGCCCTAAACAAGGCCATCGGAGGCTTTCCATTCCTGAATGGTGAATACCTGGTCAACTGCGCGATACTCCCCACCATGCCTAACATTACTCTCACCCTCGGAGGGAACGACTTCGTGCTGACCCCCGACGACTACGTTGTGAAACTGAGCGAGGGTGGGATCCCTGTCTGCTTTTCGGGCTTCAAGATTCTCGAGATTCCCAGGCAACCTCTTTGGATTCTCGGCGACGTTTTCATCGGCCGATACTTCACTGTTTTTGATCGTCAGAGCGATCGTGTCGGTTTTGCCGTTTCCGCTTAGTTCCATTCGGAGTGACAATCAATAATACAGTAGAATAAATGCTCTACGCACGGAGCGCTGAGTTTCCTTCAGAATATGCATTCGAGGGTAGTAGGGGAGCGTTTCGAGTCGGAATATGTCCCTTGACTGCTGATGAGCTATTATACGACCATCCCTGGATATGAAACCTGGAGGAGGAGGGCTCTCCCAACATCCTCTGTCTCCATCTCGTCGATCATAAATGAAATCCGGGTGGCAGAGTCCGAGAGTGGGGCAGGGGAACTGCTATGTGTAACAGGGAAATTCGGTATCGAGAGAAAGCTCGCCTCCATGTTCTCACGACGGTGTATACCCTGGATGCCGAAAAATCGAGCCAGAAATGCACGAAGCCGAAAAATCGAGCCCGAAAAGCATGAAGCCGATAGGCATGAAGTTGAAGAGCGTGAAGCCGAAAACCTCCTCTCCCAACAGCGGAGCGGTCGGGACTGGTTTAGCGGGGAGGAATTGCACCTTCGCTATGCTCAGCCTTCTTCTGCCTCGCTTACGTCCTCGCTGTTGCCTATCTACGGTCCCTCGTTCGAACTGACCAAAGGTGTAGCTGCTGCAGAAAGCAATCTGCTGAACGCGAATCTTGAAGTTTCCGAGGTCAACTCGCTAGAACTGAAGAGGAATCTTCACCTCGAGCTCTAGTACTACTCGCAGAAAACGCTGTTACAACACCTTGTTCTTCCCCTCCGGAAAGGAAACACCGGCATGGAAACCCTCTTCCGCAGTCACAGTACATCCGCTGCCTGTTGAAGGCTCAGATGAACTCGAGTGAAGCGGAATCCGCGTTTGACAGCTCCACTCGCAGTAGTACGATCAGTCCCTAGAGCGTTTACAAAGATCGCCCGCACTCCGGCAGACGAGTCATACGTTCCTATTAAACACTGACGATCAGTTCCTACGGCGTCAATGATTTGACGATGATGAGATGGAGGCGCCCCTGACGCAAGACAACACTCAAACCCAGGATGAGCCCGCAGAGGCGCTTTGCGTGCCTAGAAGAATGACCCATTCCCGTAAATGGGCACGCTGATGGAAAGCGCTCGTGCGAAAGGTTCTATATCAGAGAGCGAGTCGGGAAAAGGGTTGTTTCAGCGTTTCGCCGTGCTCTGGAGTCATACTGAGCCGTTGTCATCACCTCATCCGAGAACGTCTCCCAGTCGTTCCGACGCTCCAACGACTCACAAAGGTACAGATCGACGAAACGATACAGAAATCCCATCCCGCCAAACCAGTCCCGAACACTCCGCCGTTGGGAGAGGAGGTTTCCGGCTTCATGCTTCTCGGGCTCGATTTTTCGGGCTCGATTTTTCGGCTTCATGCGTTTCGGGTTCGAATTTTCGGCTTGTCGGACCCTAACCCTCACGACACGGCGTTGGAGATCACAGAAACCAGGGAATACGAGGGAAAGCATTCGCCTCCGCACACAAGCAGAAGTAACTCGAAGTTACGCTCCTGCACAAGACACCTCGACGAGAAAGAGCGCATCAGTAGAAAAGTCGGCAACAGCAGTTCAGAGTAGCCCTCCACCGTTTGCACGCCACATCCATTCGTGGTTCCGACGGAATCGAGAACTCCGAAGCCAATGGGGAGCAACCGCAGTCCCTGAGGTCACATTGGGCAATAAGCGACAAGCTCAAGACCGCACTCAAGAAAGCTAACTTCGTCCAACGGTTGCTAGCCTTGGGGCCCTCCTGGAGCATCCTGAAACAGGATTGCTGATCTCGGTTTTCGCGACGAGTTCTGGAAGATGACGGGATTCTGGTTAACCAACCAGGATATTCGTTCCGTCAGTTCGGCGCGGGGCGAGCGTGTTGATTATCTCTTGCACACGGGAAACAAAAAGGAAACCCAAAGAACGGACATGTCGCTTCGACTTCCCTGAGCTTTGGCGGCTAGTTCTCTTCTGAGTTCCCGCTCGACACTCCTGTTCCCGACAAATACAATCTCCCATGATTGGGAACCAATGTTTAGAACACCAGAATAGTCCGGCGAAGTTTTATGCTGCTTTACTGTCTGCGTGACGAGAATCATTCTCCTGTCGAAACTTCAGATGGCTGGGCTCCAGCTTATGCCGAAACGGCATCGTTTTCGGAACCGACACCGTTCTGGGAACCGACGCCGTTCCCGGCTCCGACCCCGTTTCCGCCGTTTCTTCGGAGCATCGCCTGCATTCTTTCTCTGAAGCTCCGGATGAGGTCCCTGAGGCGGCACGAGCTCGAATCACCCTGCTGGTTACCTCCCTGATCTCCCTGCTGGTCGCCTCCTCCCATGGTTCCGTTCGTCGTCGAACTGACAATCTCGGTGACCGAATCGTCTTGCCCAGAGACGGCTACGAACAGCAAGCATGCCACGAGGGCGAATATCAGAAGAGTCCTCATGTTGCTGGCCACGATCAGATGTTCCGAACAGATGAGTCTCTCCAAATTTTGGAGCGGCTTTAAAAGGAATCGACGGCGCCCGAACTGATTCCGAATCGACGCTCGTGAGATGAGAGATCGGTCGATCGATTGTGTGCCGCAACATGGGTGACGCTGCTGGTTGTTCGCTAATTATGAAGCAGCGTGATTCGAAAACTCAGCGCAGGAAAATCAGCCGCGCCCCCGCTGCGAATGTTATGCTTCTCCCATGTCCCTCAATCATAGGCTCTCGAAGGTTTCCGGCAGCAATGTTTGAGATCCCGTCATCTTTCCTACCACGGAACCATGCTATTCTTTTCGGTATTGTCCTCTCTGTTGTTCTCGTGGCCTTGGTATAAAGAGTAGTGAGAGAGCTCGATCTCGTGGCGCCCCACTCGGGAGACGGCCCGCGAGAGCGACACTGGAGTCCTCTGCTGAGGCCCCCGCTCTGGCACCCGCTCAAAATGGCACTGTTGCGGACCGGATTTCGAGAGCGGGCCTGACTTCGGATCTCCCAGGTTCACGCCCCGCAACCATGGAGAGGCGGTTTCAGAGTCAAAAATCCACCCGGTCGAGGTAAGTCAATCCCGGCTCTATGTTAGGAGTTCCAAAGAACGAGTCATTACTAGCTGGGCGAACGACTGGAGGGCGCGAGGTTGACCCGGAAAGAGCTTCAGAGGTACAACACGGATAGATATCACCAAAACGACATGCCACCGATGGAAAATCGTCACAACCTTCCATGCCCCGCGAATACTTATCGCCGGAAGCTTCGACCTCGAAGGCGAGACGGGCTTGCACCGCATGCAAGGTCGTACACGTCGCTCCGTCGTGACCCACCTGACATCGACCGTGTTCTGCTGGATGCAGATTCTACTCAACATGCGACTCAGACACACTTCAGAAGCGTGGTATGGGGTCTGATAAAACTGATTTTCGAGCCATTCCGTAGCTAAATCAACTAGTACTACCTCTTGCTCCGGTTTTGAATACGATGCCCATTTCATCTTTCGGATAAGCTCCCGAGACAGCTCGCCCCTTTCGATACGCAGCTTTCGGAACACCCCCAGGCTCCAGGCGAGTCGCGACAACAATGGGAACGAGCTACTTTCCAACACGAGTGCACGGGATCAATTCGAGTGAGTGAGTGTGTCGAAGTTTCCCTATGCGACAAATCATTCTGGGGACCGGGACCATTTCTCAGGATAACTGACCATGGGGAAGTAACGGTCGAAAGTCATCGTCGACTGGAAACTTGAACACGAACTCAACGCGACAACGATGTCATCGCAGCGAAAGTTCTCTGATCTCTTGATATCGAGCTCGAACAATGAGCACCACGCGTGCAAGACTGGGATGATCATTGCCTTCCCGAAACTCCGCTTTTCGGGCGAAATTTCGGGAAGTATTTGTCTTCTTCTGTTCGAAATAAGACCCTCGGGGATGGCCGAGTCTCAAAGAGAGCCCACGAAACACCTTTGGTCACCAACAGGAGGGAACCGTCGTGAATTATCGCGATGAGAATGAGGAAGTTTTGGACGTGCAATTCGGAGCGATTATGGGAAGGAAGCGAACAAATCGTTCTCCTCATCGGACTGCCGGTGTTTTCCACGGAGCCGGACGGATTCACCAGGTCCTTTTTTGGAACGTGTTATGAGCGATCAGTGGCGGGCCGCAGCAGGCGTGATGAACCTCGAGCGAGAACACCTGAGCCAATTTGAAAAGGATGATCGATTCCTCATCGGGCGGAGCACGGAAGTCATTCGATTCTCGGGTACAGGCCTCCAATGAGATAACTCCCGCATATTCGATGTCGAGTTTTCCCGGAACAAGATGTTGTCTGCTGGCGCCCACGGCTGGGATGCTATGGACGAAACTGATTTCAGGGGCCTAAAATCATGATGATATCTTGATATGCCGCGGGTGATTGCAAAAGCTCGGCACGCTGAACTTCGATCCGATCAGCGATAAGCCAAATGCGAGGAGTTCAGCCAGCTTTCAGAACAATGCTCAGGTGGATTCGACGAGCGACTTTCTAACACCGGTGGTCAAGCCAGAACTTGTAGTCGCTCCGACGCTGACTCATCACTTTGAAGCTACGAGCCAAAATGACAAATCACCCGAAGAATGAATGAAAGTGTCGATCATTCTCCTTCGAGCTCGAGATTATCTTTGCGTGTTATTAAACCATTCCATTCCCACGTATGAACATGAAAAACGTTGCTATCAAACATCATCTGGAATGCGGACTTCCGCAGCCGAGGATCCGCCCCGGGGATCCTCGAACTTCGGTGCGCCACTCATACGATCGCCAAGTTTCGGCGCCATGCTTAGTCATGGAACGGGCTTGCTCACTCGAACAGCTCGGAGGCTCTCGTCCGTAAGTATTCATACCTTCCATCTGTATATATAAAAATCCAGGGTCTGTTTGTTTGTTTGTCCTCAATAGGCTCCTCCGGTATTGATCGGATCGACTTGGAACAAACTGCATAATGTAGGGCGGCTCACCGAGAAGGACATAGGCCATACTTTCCCAAGTCTCGAGGGGTGACTCCGAGGCCAATCTGACAAGACTTTTCTGAGTCTAGAGGGGTGATTCCAAAACGAATCTGACCGTACTTTTCAAAACCTGGAGGGGTGATTCCGAGACCAATTTGATCATCCTCCCCAAGTCTGCAGGGGTGATTCCAAGACCAATCTGACCGTACTTTTCAAAACCTGGAGGGGTGATTCCGAGAGCAATCTGGCCATTACTTTCCAAGTTTGGAGGAGTGATCCCGGGACCAATCTGACCATACTTTTCCAAGTCTGGAGGGGTGATTCCGAGACCAATTTGACTCTTACTTTCCAAGTCTGGAGGGGTGATCTCGGGACAAATCTAACCGTACTTCTCAAAACCTGGAGGGGTGATTCCGGGATCAATCTGACTATGCTCCTCCGAATCTGGAGGGGTGATTACGACACCAATCTGACCATACTCCTCGAAATCATGATGCTGACCAAGTGAAGATAGAGGAAAGTGCCTCGATTCCAGTTCAGAATCCTATCGAGAATCGATGGCCACTCCCGAAGATCTCATGACACTACATGTAAGGCAATGTGTGTCCGTCAGCAGTAGACTCCCGAAGCAAGGGACGGGTCAGCCAGTGTAGTCGGCCGAAGGCCGGCTAGTGCATGATAATTTGGCACTGAAGTATGATTTCCCAACCAGATTTCTCTCGGACTTTGCTCGATCGGCTCATCCGATCCTGCCTCACCAGATCCGACACCCGAATTTACCGCTCCGTGGAAATTGGACGGACAATAACAACGGAGTGTTGGATAACGATGTTCGGAATGCCGAGAGTCCGGTCCCAACATTCCCCCCGATTCAGCCGCCCAACAACCTGTGGTCGAGAGAGAGCTTGCACGCGGCGACGGCCCTTGGCAGCGTACTCCATCGGTGAGTTGTTACCGCACGGGAATGTCACCGTTGAGGTCTCGGGAATTGCCGACACGGCGCGTCGCCACACCTAGTTCCGGTGGCACCTGACTTCCTTGCCCTGCACCTCCGTTCGCAACACGGCTCTGCCGATGAAACCCTTTACTTTTTCCAGCCTCTGTCAGGCAATTCACATTGGTGTCAGACGTGTTGAACGTCTCCTCCATCTGAGCGACTCAACACGTGCAAGCTAGCCGTGCATCCTGAAATCACGTGTCTCCATCGTAAAGGAGAGGAATCAGTTCCTCGTCGGTACCTCGAACTTCTACGTTCCCAACCGAGGAGTATTTCGCAAGTGAGCTCAAATTTCGTGAGCTGCATCCTTCGCTGCACTTCGGGAGTGTCCCTGACATCCGAGAGTTTCCCGTCGATCTTTGTCTAGATCAGCAGAGATTATTTCTGTCCAAGAGGGAGATGGATAACAGAGAAGTGAGATAATGTGTTGTATATTTGAATAAGAACTCTCGGGCTCCATGAATAACCTTGCACCTGTGCTTTTATCCTGTAGAGACTTTGCTTTTATATGTTTTCAGTGGAGAGAGTTTTGTGAGCTGTACACCTACGCTCACAGTATAGGCTTGCCACTATGACAGGGCTACGGAGAATATATTGTACCTAATGGCTTCATCCATACACGAACCTGCCTCCGAAACACCCGGTGAGCAACCTGCGGGTAACGTGACGCAGGCAATGACCGCAGTCGGACTGTCACTCGTTTGAACCGATACGACAATGTGGTTATCATCCGAGGCCGCGCACGAGCAGAACACGACTCTCGTGAGCGGCTTGAGAGGAACACAGTACTCCGAGGAATATGAACAGGATTACCCTGGGACAGCGGCCGCGTCGGGCGACGATCACCAGTTTTTCAATCGTCCACCGTCGGGGGAGCCGATAGCATCCAGCCCTAACTCCCAGAGTCAGACACTCAGCTGTCCCCAGCCTGGCGCTCGGAACCCAGGGCAGGCGGAAGGCCGTCCGAGCGGCGCAGAGGACGCTGGCGCTCCGTGCGAGCCGAGCGTATAGCACGGTTTCGACGAAGGCTGCCCTTGTCCTCGCCAAGATGGTGCCGTGGGACCTCCTGGCGTTAGAGAGAACCTGATGCTGGGGGCAGGAAGCGGAGGGACGGGAAACAGCCAGGGACGATACCATCAGACAATGGCAGAGGGAGTGGGATGCGGGACTGGTCGGGGACTCGAAGGGCAAAGGGACGAGGCAATTAATCAGGGATCTCAAGGGGTGGATGGGCTGCGAGTTCGGGGATTTGAACTACGGGATGACCCAGGTGCTGACGGGGCATGGGCAGTTCCGGACATTCATGGTGAAAATAGGGAAAACGGACTTTGATGTCTGCGTCCTGTGCACGTCCGGTGAGTCCGACGGAGCGGAGCACACCGTTTTGCACTGCGACGCCCTTGGAGACATCAGTCGGGAGGGAATTCAAGGTTTTCAGGGGACTGGTGTGAGGGAGATGGTGGAGTTCGGGCTGAGGGGGAGGGAGGAGTGGAAGGCTGTCGCAGGGTACTTGGAAAGGATATTGATGGAGAAAACAGCGAGGGAGGAAGCGAGGAGGTCGCGGCTTGTCGCGAACTCCGGGACACGTCAGAGGGTAGAAGCGGGGGAAGGAGCCCGCTCGCAAGAGAGGGCCTCTGAGCCCGCGAGAGAGCTGACGGTCTCTCACGAGACAAGTGGAGCAATGGGGATTGGATTTCTTCGGACGAGTGAGAATAGCGATTAGAGGGACACTGGCAGCTAGACACCAGCACAAAACGGACAATGGCAGAGACGTTCACTGCAAACCACGGCACACGACAACGGTACACGTTCGCCACATACAACACCACTCAAACACGCACATAGCTTGCCAGCAGTAGAGCAACGGGAGGAGTGGAGGGGAGAGAGAACGACTCCCGCTCTCATGAGTTCGAAGTAATGCTAACCCAGTTCCGTCCGTGAGAGCGGCACCTCCACCCGAGAGCGGGGGTTCGGGAATCACCAGGTTTTTAGTGGGTTTGCGACTCCCACAGTATCGTGCTGGAGCTGTGGCATGGTCTGCATCACGCATTTTTCTCCCTGGCCCGAAAAAAAAAACTGTCCTCAGCCGATCTATTTGGCATCCATTTTTTGTTCTGAGAACGCAACCCAAGCGAGAAGGACGCACACCCAACGCATCCATGACCTCTACCGATCTGGAGATTTCCAGCGAGACGTTGAGTTGTTCGATTTCGTAACTTCTCAGTACATACATTCGCTCGCAGCATGAGGGCACGATTTTTAGTCTCTGACGGCCAAACTCTCTTCGGCGTTATTGGAGGCGTTGGCGCGAAGAGTAGTTGAAAAGTTCAATGCCATCCGGGATGACCCAGTCGATCTGGAAGCCTTCTAAATGCAGCGTTTATTGGTTTTCCTAGAGCCTGAAGCCGACCTCATTGGGAAATGCGATCAACTCAGTAGAAACCATGAGAAGAATGCTATATGTTGGCCGTAGAAATAATAGCACGAGTAAAGACGGTCGATGTCTTCGCCCCGAATCTGATCCCAGACCAGAGTACAGTCAAAGATCTAAGTTCTCGTTAGCAAACAGCGTAAGAACAGTGAATGATTATTGTACATTTTGCGCGAAAGATCATTTGAGCACGAAATGCACGAAACAAATGTGCGTCGAAGAACGACGAAGATGCCTGTCTCAGGTTTCTTCGTAGAAACTATTCAGCTCAAGAATGCCGCGCACCAGTGCCTAACTGCACATTCTGCAACAGAAGACATTCGCACCTGATGTGTACACGTCAACGCGACGAGCGAAGTTCCAACGGGGTGGTCGTCGCTCCCCCGTATTTACCTTCAGCAAGCACGATTCGCGCATCGCGTACCCTTCTCCAAACTGACTTCGTCTGGGCCACTGCAAGCACGAAAAAATAGGTTATATGTCGGGTCATTTTTAATCCGGGCAACAAGGTTTCCGTGGTTTCGGAACGCATATTCAAGCTCTTTGGCCATTCCACCCTGGGATGAATTCCAGGGTGGAATCCAGGGTAGAAAACCGAACGAACTCTTTTAACGAGCGAACAAAAGAGGGAATTCGGCTGTACGAGACAACCGTTTTTGACAGAATCGGTGAGATGGGCCAGGACTTGGAGAGTATGCTCTGCGAACACATGAGAACCACCAATTCGTCGAATCTACCACGCCCGACTACTAGCTACTTCTCTTATCGTATGTGCGGCTCATCAGGTGTAAGCGAATATTCGAGGAGCTACTTCTAGCGAGAAAGATGGGTAGCGTAGTGATGTGCAGCAGAGCCCTGAGCTCTCGAATATTTGCTCAACTATGAGAGGAGAACGGTGAAGAGTTCCGTAGATTGCTCCTCCACGCCGAGGTCAGGTGTTTGCTCCGGGCAGCTGTTCGACCAGCTTCTTCGCTCTGTATGACACTGTCTCGCAGTTTTCAGAAGGGAAAGATCCAGTTTTGAGGAGAAACCCCATCTTGTCGGAACCAGACGTTGCCTTTGCAGCGCACTTGTTCGTGATATGCGATGAAGTCAACCTACAGTTGCAAGGTGACGACATAAATCCCGAAAAGACGAACTCAGTTATCGCTGCATTCCTCGCAAAACTCGGACTCATGGAACAAAGAGCGTTACTTCTTAGTTCTCCTCGACTCTCCTGGAAACCAACTGCAGTGTTGAAGACCTTCCGAGCAGCGAATGGTTGTCCTCAACCATTGAGATTGAGGTTTATTGGAGCATCGCCCAATCAGTGCGTCATCAGCTTAAGCCATGCGGAGCTTTGCTCGTTTTCCGGAACTCGCATCGCTGAGCCGATTCGCTTTTGGCGCGTTTCTAATAGATACATAAGAGAAGAATCGTTCAACCTCCGCGCTAAAGATCGTAGCCGTGTTGAAATCCCTGAAGAGGGCTGAGATGGGCTCGCACCGGAACAGCATGGTGAGCTCGAGTCGGGTCCGGAATCCCGAGAGCCCGACATGCCGAAAACTCGCAATGCCGAAAGCTGTTTCCCAACGTCGGGAAACAGCTGAGACTTCTATGTCGCACGCCGAGCCCAGCCATGCTAGGATATAGTTTTCTCTTGGTTCTCCCGTGCTTCCCGGACAGGGTGAGCCTGTCTTATTCCTCGCAGACGGCTGGAGGCGGTGCCAGAGAGCCCTTGCAGTCAACAGTTTTCTTTCTCAATATGAAGAGAGTTTATTCCGTTCGCGTCCCCAGGTCTTCCTCTTATCTCCGCGGCTTAAGCACCGGTATCCAAGTTTTCTTCGGCAGCTCGTCCGGGGGACCTTTGTTCCAGGGTGTTTTTTTTTTGCCTATCAGTTCATTTCATGATGTGATACTGGTTCCTGTCTCCGGTTCTCTCTCATATTTTTCCGAGATTCTCGAAATGACAGATACAGTACACATCGATTATTCCAACCCCTGTTATTTCAACCTCGATTCTTTCAACTCTGCGAACGGCGTCTGATTTCGAAAGGCCGCTCATTCGAAGAACACGTACGCGGGGGATCCATCATGACATGAGTATTTCCAGGCCAGAGTGGGTCGATCCTGCACTTCGAGAACCCCGGCCTCGATGAAAAAATAACACTCATTCTCGAACCATGACAAGTCAACCACAAAGGTGCTCCCCAGAATCATAGTTGAAGCTGGTCATTGGCTGATTCGGGCATAATTATGGGACTTTTTCATTTGGCTACACGGCAAGAATCGAACCGACACTGCCGGGTCGATCTGTCGGAGAGTCCTTATCGTAGTCGAAGAACGAGCCTCTGAGAATAAGTTCGATGAAAATATTATCAACGACACATCAATGAATGTTCACTATCGTTCAAAATTCAGAACCGGTTCCAGGTCGCCCAGAACCGGGTCCAGAACCGGTTCCGTAGAACCGGTTCTTTGCCACCCCTAGTCCTGCTTGAGCAAGAAATACTCACTAACTCGCTACGTCGGAAACTACTTCTTGGATGATTTCGGTGGGTTGGAAACGTCCGTTGATGATGGATCTCCGTTCCCGAGTCAAATATTGATTTCCGAGTTCCGAGTCTCGGAAATTCATTCCTATTCGCGACCCAAGTTCTGTACTTAGAGTCGAGAGAAGAACTATCATTGCCACTGAGGATCGAGGAGGAAGGCTTCGAATGGTCTTCTCAAGCTCAAAGAAGCATGACCCGATTTTGGTTGAAATCATCCAACCCTGAGAGAATCCCAGCGTTTTTATTCGTTCCGGAACTATGAGCGCTGCAGGAGATACCAGTTTGAGGTTGTGCGGTGAACAAGACACTTCTGTCCATCCGCCGCTTCGCCATTTCGGCTCGTCATTTCACGATGATCCGAGTGACTGCAACTTTCAGCTTGGGAGCCCGTCGGTTCGCTTTGCTGATACTGAAGAAACCCCATGCCTGAGAGATCTCCGGAGATGAGCCGACGTTCTTACGAAAAGTAATCAGGGAAAATGACACCAATGCCAGCCATGCGACGGTTCAGTTGACGAGAACGAAGAACTAGATCGTATGGCATCTTCCGGTACCTGAGAACCCAGTTGTATGAGAAGCAATACGGCATTTTGAACCGACTCACTCTGAGGCTGGGATAGAGCCTTCCTGGAAAAAATTCATAATTCCGTTCATTCCCAGTGGAGCTTGCAAAATTCCTGCACGGATCCGTCTCGGCGTGAGGGAGAAATTATGACACCGTTCCGACGAGATAGGTTCCTATGCAATGCCATGCTGAAGAGAACCGGAATCGGATCTGCTTGAGGCCGATATCTCCGCTCTGCGGCTGCTGACTGCCTCCATATTTGTCATGAAGCGTCTTTCGCAACCAACTCTATGCGACTGAAGAGAGAACAGATGGCCACAACTCCAGTTTCGGCAGTGAAATCGCTGGTGTCAGAGAGTCGTTCATCGAATCTACTTGAGCATGTTTCTGGAAGCCGGCTGAACTTCCCACATTCGTCTTTTCCCTGATTCGACCGGAGTTCGGCGCGCTGAACTTTTGCAATTACCCGATTCTCGACTCTTCATCATATTCTGAGGCCCTCGTAGTTCGTGACGTCCAGAGCATTCAAAAGTTGTTGCCAGCCGGAAACATCTTGTCCCGGGAGAGCCCGACATCGGAAACGCTTGAGTGGTCTCATCGGAGCCCTGTAACCGAGAATCGTGACACTTCCGGGCTCCGCGCCGACGACGAAGCGATCATTCTTTTCAAATTGGCTCAGGTGTGCTCGAGTGGAGTTCATCACGCCCGCTGCAGCCTGCCAGTGATCGCTCGTAGCGTAGCAGATCCGCAGGTGAATCTAGTGAATCCGTTTGGCTCCGTAGATAACACCGCTACTCCGATGAGGAGAACGATCTGTTCACTTTCTCCCTCTCCGTGGTCCGCATTGCACGCTCCGAACTTCCCCATTTCAATGATCAATATTCACGATTCTCCACGAGATGAGGTCACGATAACGCCTTCCAGCGAATCAAGATCCGCGCACATTCGATCGTGAAATCACCGGGAAATCGTCGTACGATGTAGGCCACCATGCAGCTCGCTCTCTCAAGTGATGGATGCTTCTTGATGGTGACTGGTTAGCAGCGATCGTGGCGAACGTTTCCACTACTTATTTGAATATGAAATCTCTCGTTTTCAGACCGCCACCTCTTCCCTCTTATAGTACTTCAATAAGTTCTCCGGTGTGTGTGACTCACTACCAAGTATCGAACCAAAGTAGCTCAGATTCAGCTGTCCGTGATTCAACAGCTGGCTTTGCTCGGGAGAGGGCTCGTCCGAGATGACATCCCATCAGTATCGCTACCGGCATATTATACTGGGTACAGAATGTGACCACTTATTTGTACATTGCAGCTTCCCCTGACGCCGGTCAGGGCTGTCATTTGGCAGTGAACGGATCGGTACCGGAACCGATGTACATTCTATACCAGAGGTCGTCAAACTCTCGCGTATTGGTATCCCAGGGTTTTCTCGAAACACAGTTCAGCGACCCCTGTTCTACACAATAAATCGACGCGGAGATCCGGGTAGGGAAAAGAAGCTTTCGTTCTCTGTCGGTCATATCCTGGTCTGCACAGAGGAGAGTCCTGTGTCCTGTGATTGTAAAACCTCGCGGATCCGTTCCGGAAAGATCCGCGGATCTTATTTTATGGGATCCGCGGATCTTGAGTTTTGCGGATCCTTGGAAGGCCCAGTCACGGGACACAAGCTCCGCTGACGCAGTCGACAGGACAACAGGAGCTACCTGTCTTTGAATCCACGGATTTTTAGGGAATCTGTCCCTATGAATGGGAGTTTTGCTCCCGTTGGCAAGCGAACTCAGCGATACTCCGTGATCTCAGTTCGAGTAGGAGAACACAGATCTTCCCCAAAATTTCGCCCAGAAAGCGGAGTTTCGGGAAGGCAATGATCATCCTAATCTTGCATGCGTGGTGCCAAGTACCTTTCGAACTCGACATCAAGAGATCAGAGAACTTTTGCTGCGATGACATCGTTGCCGCGCTCAATTCGTTCAAGCATCGGGTGGATGCAAAAGTTCTGGGCCCCTAATTCCAATCGCTCATAACTCCGCTCGCAGGAGGCGCAGAAAGATAATAAAATACACGAAATGTGCGGAATTCAGTCAGCTTCCAAAGGAAATCAACCGCAATGTTCGTCCAAAAGCACCGTGCTTACAGGAGCGACTTTACTGGAAGGGTCGAAATTCGGAAAATCGCGATTTTGCAGTCCCGGCGAAACTGAGACGATGGCCCCCTATTTTCTCTTCAGAATCATAAAGTTTGTCGGAAAATAAGCGGTTTCAAAAAAAAATTGAGCATTTCGGCCTCGGCAAAGCGGAGATATCGGCTCCCGAAGATTCGATTTTTTTGTGATTCTCTGGTGACCTTTTTTCCGCCAATTGAACGGTCTCATGGATGGGATACGCTGGAATTTCCCTGGAAACGCTCAGGAGCGTCTTGAAATTGTTTTCTCAATACTTTTCGTCGTTGTTCGCCCTGCAAGAAGGGACCCTAGAATAAGAGTCGGATTGTCGGAATCATTTTCGTCTCTCCAGCGACGGAAGAGTCATTTCACTGCGGTGACACCATTGAGCAAAACACTCTTTATTTTCCATCATTCGGGTATATACTCGCCCTGTCTGTCGACGATTTCTCTGCATCAATCAGGAAGTTTCTCAATACCTCTTCGTAAGAATTCTGGCGTTTTAACCCTTTCGAAGGAATGAACCAAATGGTTCCTCACCGCGCGAACGTCATTGAACGACCTGATCGTGGCTCATCGTTCAGGTCCTGATTGCCGTCTCGGAACTTGGCGAACCACCTCTTCACTGTGGGAAGAGACGGAGTGGCTTCACGGAGAACGGGTTCCATTTGCCGCTTCGTCTCCGCCGCTGAATTCCCCTTGAGGAACTCGTGGAGCATTGCGCTCCGGATCAGTTGATCTCGGTTGGCCATTCCGGGATGATGGCTAGAGTTTCTGAAACTTCCACGAACTTCACGGAAAACAGAAAAGATTTGGTGCTGCAATGAGCGCGTTGGAAGAACCCTCTTGGTCGTCGACGACTGGAGCGATACTGAAAATGGAATCCCAATCTCTCTCGTCCCCAGCGTCGGTTCTCGTAGCCTAACATTCGAGAACGTGACATTTTGTGAGAAAGCCAGCAAGTTCTCTCCGTCGGAGCAATCGAACTCATTGTCTTGGAGGGAAGACATGCCGATCACTCTGTGTTGAGAAAACATTTTCAAGAGACTCCCGAGCGTTTCCAGGGCAATTCCACCGTATCCCATCCATGAGACCGTTCAATTGGCGGAAAAAAGGTCACCAAAAAATCACAAAAAAATCGAATCTTCGGGAGCCGATATCTCCGCTTTGCCGTGGCCTAAGTGCCCAATTTTTTTTCAGAAACCGCTCATTTTCCGACGAACTTTATGATTCTGAAGAGAAAATAGGGGGTCATCGTCTTAGTTTAGCCGGAACTGCAAAATCGCGATCTTCCGAATTTCGACCCTTTCAGTAAAATCGCTCCTGTAAGCACACAAGCACGAACATGCGGTTGATTGCATCTGAAAGCTGACTTGATTCTGCACATTTCGTATATTTTATTATCTTTCTGCGCCTCCTGGGAGCGGAGTTATGAGCGATTGAAATTAGGGGCCCAGAACTTTTGCATCCACCCAATACTTAGTCGACGATTCTTTCCGACCGTGGCTCGGATCCTGAGCGGTGATCCCAGTGTCCAGGATGATGTTCCGGAAGGAGAATACTCGTGTTGAAGAGAACTCGTTCGCGCTGCTGTCGCGACCGCCCTAGGACCCCGGGTGTGGTTCGGAGGCAGTGTATCGAGTAGGGCTGACCGCCCCAGGAGCTCATTCGCAGAATGAAATGAGCAGCGTTTCCGAAACCCGGACCTCCGCACAAGAGGTGTGACTCGTTGATCTAGCTGCGGAATGGCTCGGAAATCACTCCCATCAGACCCCATGCCACGATTCTCAAGTGTTCCTGAGTCGCACGTCGAGTAGAACCTGCATCCGGCGGAAGACAGTCGATACCAGGTGGTTTGGAGATTTCAATCAGTTTGTTCCAGATGATGAGTCACGGTCGACGACTGGGAGCTGCCAGTTCTCGGTATGGCTGCCAGCAGTTTTCTTGGAAATGGGCTGGAAATGTTCGACGGAAACGTGTACGACGTCGCATCCGGCGCAAGCCCGTTTCGCCGAAGCTGCCGCCGATGAATCCTCGCGGGGCATGAAGGGTTATGACGATCGGAGAACTCTTCGTTTCCGCTGGTGTGCGTCCTCCTCCTCGAATTGGTCATGTCATACACATGTTGGCACGTCGAGTTGGTGATATCTGTTCGTGTTGTCCTCCTGGAGCGCTTCCCGGGTCAGCCTCACGACCTCCAGTCGTTCGCTCAGACAGTAATCAATCGTTCTCTAGAATTTCTCACATAGGGGCAGTATTCAATCGACTGACCTGGGCCGGGCGGGTTTTCAACTCTGAAACTGTCCGCCCGTTTTGAGCAGGGGCGTGGGCAGAGTCCGTTCTGTCGGCCGTCTCCCGAGTGGGGCAACGCGGGATCGGACGCCCTAACGGCTCCCAATCCTAACGTCACTGGAGGCGATACGGAAATCTGAAAGAATTGTATAACTTCGTGGTATGACAGATGATGGGACCGCAAACAACGCTCGCGAAACCAATCGGGAGCCGATGATTGAGGGATGTGAGAGAAACATCACATTTGCAGCTGATGTTTCTCTGCGCTGAGTTTTCGAATCCCGCCGCTTCCTAATCAGCGAACAACGAGCGGCATCACCCACGTGCCGGTACACAATCTAGCGATCGATCGACCGATCTTTCAACTCTCGAGAGCGTCGATTCGGAATCAGTTCGGTCGCTGTCGATTTGTACAAAAGCCGCTCCGAAAATTGGAGAGACTCATCTGTTCGGAACATCTGATCGTGCCCAGCAACATGAGGACTCCCCTGATCTTTGCCCTCGTGGCATCCTTGCTGTTCGTAGCCGTGTCTGGTCAAGACGATTCGGTCACCGAGATAGTCAGCTCGACGACGAACGGAACCATGGGAGGAGGCGACCAGCAGGGAAATCAGGGAGGGAATCAGCGGGGTGATTCGAGCAGTCTCAAGGACCTCATCCAGAGATTTAGAGAAAGAATGCGGGCGATGTTCGGAGGGAACGGCGGAAACGGTATCGGAGCCGGGAACGGTGTCGGTTCCCAGAACGGTGTCGGTTCTCAGAACGGTGTCGGTTCCGGGAATGATGCCGTCTCGGCATAATCTGGAGCTCACGCACCGGAAGTTTCAACAGGAGGAGAATTCCCGTCACGTGAACAGTAAAGCAGCATAAAACTTCGTCGAATCGTTATCGTGTTCTGAACATTGGTTCCTGATCATGCGAGATTGTGACGGTCAGGAACAGGCGTGTCGAGCAATATCTCAGAAGAGAAGCAGCCGAAAAAGCTCAGGGAAGTCGAAGCGACAAGTCTGTCGAGCCTCCTCGGCGTTCAGTTGATTCCCGTGCGCAAGAGATACTTAACTCGCTCGCCCCGCGCAAAATTGACTGAACGAATACTCTGGCTGGTCAACCAGAGTCCCGTTATATTCCAGGGCTGTTAGAGAGTTCTAAGATCAGCAATGTTGTTTTAGAGTGCTCCAGAAGGGTCCCAACGGCTGACAGCTCTTCGAGTAACCTTGCTTTAGCGCTGCCTTCAGCTTCTCGCTGATTGCTCAGTGTGAGCTCGAGGACTGCAGTTGCTACCCATTGGGCTTTGAAGGACTCGACCCCATTGAACCCTCGCATGGATGTGGCGTGCGAGGTGTGAAGGCCTATTCCAGACTGCTGTTGCCGACTTTTCTACTGATGCGGTCTTTGTTGTCGAGGCATTTCGTGCGGGAGCGAAACTTCATGGTACTTCTGCTCGTGGCGGAGGCGAATTCTTCCCCTCGTACTCCCAGGTTCCTGTGATCGCCAATGCCGTCTCGTGAGGGCATGGAGGCGGGCTATCTCTCGATACCGGATTCGCCTGTTACCCATAGCGGTTCTCTCGCCTCACTCTCGGATTGTGCTATCCGATGCAGCAAGGATCTCCTACAGCATGCCTCTTCTAGTTAAGCGTTATCATTTCTCGACAGCTCGATGGTTGCAGTCAGGATGAATAGGTTGTTGTCACCGATTGTCGGCCTTGAGATCGGCCGGTATCTGCAGCGCCGTCCTCTTTTCGAGCTCGACTCATCGACTACTGATTCTTTGTGGTTCCTCCAGATTGATTAAAAATCGCCGAGGATTCGGAACATCTCTCCCGTCCTAGAACTAACCCCCAGGGTCCGGCGCCGACCCGAATGCGTTTGTTCATGTTGTAGGTGCTGCCTTCGGAATTTGATTGGCAACTCGTGTCAGGTGCGACGAGAGGTCCGTTCGAGGCACGGTCAGTCCGTGGTCGTCGGTAGTTTTCGTGATTGTCAAGATTTTGAGGTTGATTATACAGTTAAGTTGTGGGGGCTGATCCGCCATCTGATGCATGCGAGCAGTAACATGGCAGCATGAATATTTCCGGGATGAGAATCTCTCTTCAAAGAATATCGACTGATTGTGAGAGGGTATGAGACACGACATGAACTATACGGCGGCCTCTTCGGTATGAATGAGAAAATGAGTCCCACGGGTACCACGAGCGGCCGGCTGGAGAATAGACGGTCGAAGAAGAGAAAATATTTATCGAGTTAGCAACGAGTTTTATGCGGACCATGCCAAAAAAGTGGCCGTCTTGAAGCGGTTGCTAAGGACGCCCGATGGTCGCTGAAACGACGCAAATGACGCATAAGCCGTTCGCCTTTTCTTGGTTGATGCATAGCGGTCGAGAGTCGCGGAGAAGTGGACGGGTGGCAGGGCTCCTTGCCTTAATCCAATACTCTCTTCACCGAAACCAATTTCAAGAATCGCGGGTGCCAAACTTGAGCCGATGGCGCTGGCGGAATAACGGGAAGTGCAGAGTGGTGCTCGTAACGAAGTGTGGGTCACTGAAGAAAGCTCCATAATCAACGGAATCCAATTACGGAATTTTCGCGTCACTCTCTGCGATTAGTTCCATCTGTATATCAGGTCGTCAAAGATGTTCGTGCAGTTTTCTCCCCTTGATTATACCCTCAAAACCGCACGAGTATTTTTGAGGACCGAATACTCAGATCCGCAATCAATTTCAACGTTCCGATCCTGAGATAAACTACGCCTGGAGCTGATGGTCCAGCTCAGATCGATAAAGGGCCCTGTTCAGCGATCCGATTTGATGGAGGGCTATGCTCCATCGACGTTCTTGTAACTGAATCAAAACCCGTTCGAACACCGATTGAAGATTCTTGGGGTTAAGTCAAGACATCGCCCTGCGAGTGCTCGAAGACCTTTAATTTTCCCAGAGTTCTTATCTCTCTCGGATGCTTCCAGGACCTGCTTTTCAGAATCCTGTCAACGGGGAGCAGGTAAGGAACCGACTATTACCGAATCGCTCCTAGAATTTCAAGGCTCGAGGTCACGACTGATTGGAACAGGACATAGCTTACCTCGGGCTCGGAACGGATCCAGCGCCGATTAGATCGACCCAGAACGGCATTTAGATGGGGGTTGGGATGTGATTCAAACTTCGTGACGCGCTTGGGCTTCAATTCCCGCGTTCAGGTGGAAGTTCGTTGAGTCAAGGTTGAGGCACCAGAGGGGGCCAACATTGAAGAGAAGGATAAGCATGCGCGACTCGCTAATATGCTCCGATTGGCGGACGTTCTTGGGGGGTTCAAAAGTCGGCGAGGCTGGCCGTCAAGGAGAAGAAAAACTGAATCCATGTCTGACTGAAAGTCCAGAACTGTCCAGAGTCCGCTTCCCCGGCACGCGGCCAAGGGAAACTGCTTTGAAGGTACAAAGTTCAAGGATTGCCGAATTAAACGAAACAATGAAACATCAGTTGGTCAGCAGGGGCGGCGAACATCGACAAGCAAGTGCGACGGTTGCCGACATCTGGACTTCATTTGAGGATCAGGAGAGAGTTCTCCGTCGACCGAGTCGTCACGCTCTGAGTTTCTATTCTCGCTCAGTTTTGTGTGACCCGCCACCCTCCTCTCCAAAAATTTGCTGGGTGTCGCAACTCCAGCCATGAAGACCATCACCGAAACTTCGACACAGGCCGAGTCCGACGCTCCGCAGCATCTTTCGTGGAAACGGGCCTCGCTAGTTCTTCTGCCCATGTGCATCGGCTTCCTGCTCCAAGGCATAGGCTACTCTTACCTGAACTCCTTCTTCAACATCTACGCGTTCAGTGTAAAGTCCCTGACCTCAACTGAATACGGCATCATAATGGGAGCGTACTACGCTGTGATTGTTCTGGAGGCGCCTCTCACCGGCAGACTAGTCAATGCCTATGTGTTCAAGGAGAAAACAGGTCGATCAAAAAAAAAGGTCGATTGATGGGGTGTTTTTGACTCATCATGTCTTTCGTGCACAAACTTGGAGGTGGATTGCCGTTCCTCGTTGGATCCCTCGTTGTTCGAAATCTCTCGAGAGGGAGAGAAAACAAGGCGTTCCACACGGCGCTCTCAGCCATTTACTGCCCTTCCGCTGCATTCGGTTCCGCGGTCGGACCTCTCGTATCAGGGATCCTTCGCCATCACTACTCGTACGAAGCGATAATATACTTCAACATTGTACATATCGTGTGCGCCACTCTTCTGCTAATCTCCATGATTCTCAGTGAACGATGCCATTCCGAAGGGAAAGAGGAATCTTCGACTCAGTTGGAAAATAAAGTATTGGCTTGGAGAACTCGCAGCCCGTGAATTTCCGCAATGGAGGACTGGGTCAAAACGGACAATGCAATGCTCATGGTTCGGCCACTACCCTATGGAATGCTCAGAAATAAAAAGCGCGTCGTTGATATCCGTGAAGGAAATGTGTATTCGGTCTCGATCTCTGGCATCTCTCCCCGGATAGTTTTGTTGGACACGCTAATCAGTGGAGATACGGCCCGCACGTGAGTCGGTGTGTGATACCCTCACTACAGAATTCACGCTGCACATCCCAAGCTCTCCAATATGCATTTGATTCAGTCTCGTTCTGATCAGAGGTGTGCGCCGCGGGTATTTCCGACGGCGGCGGCGGCGAAGGACTAGAAAACCCATAGCGGCGACGCTCGCCACGGCGAACAGTGGCGGACCGGAAGTGTCGCGGCGCGCCATGACGCGCCGAGAAATCCGGTCCCTGCAAAACTGGTGAATCGATTGATTGTCAACCATTTCGTCGAACATGTACATTTGGCCGTGTGTGACAAACCCTTCTCGCAGGGACGGGTGTTCTAAACTAGTTTCTGAACCCGTCCAGTATTTTTCGACTATCACGCGAATATCGTCGAATTCTTCTGGCCGGAGCGGACCACTCATAAGACCCCGTCTCCATGAACACATCGTTCAAACCTTCAGCTGAGAGCCTGACACTCCGAATTCATGGAAATGTCTAATATGCCGACATTCGTTGAGCGGTCACTGAGAACTGAATCTCTGTAGTTGGTGCCCGACGCCGGAGTTCATTCGTCGAAGTATCGATGGAATCAAAAGCGGGAGAGCGTCGTCATTTGTCTTAGCAACCCTGGGATTCGGGCTCGAATCCTTGAAGCGCCGCCCTGAAAACAATGCGGCGGCGGCGGCGCAGCGGCGCGCTGTCCGGCTCTGATCCATCATGCTCAGAACGGCACGTAAGCGGAGGCACTGCAGTTCCAGGGAAAACGGGAATGTTCGCAAAAATGCTGGAACAGCTATCTCCAGGCATTCATGGTATTTTCCCTTCCTTTCGGGGGCACCGGCTGGCGAACTGTTCCAATCTCCATTCACTTAGAATTCACGCTCCCAATGCGCTGCGTGATGCGAACTGGTCCGGAAAATAACGGTGTCTCCAAGACCACTGGAACTCTGTGGGATGGCACATATGCTGTACGAATTGGCTTGAGGTTGAAATATGACCACATGCCAACTCGGTAGAGCTCATGATTGAAGTGAGTCATCGCCAAAACATCCAATTCCTGGGAAGCTCCCCGTAGCGCTGGAATCCAGGAGCATGGAAAGACAGCAAGCTGGCTATTAGTTCCTGTACGGTGAGGTATGTGAGGAGTGATTGGCCTGTGTGCTGTCGCGACGCTCGCTGTCATTTTCCCGCAGCTTGGGGGACTTCTCCAGCGTCCAGATTGATCGGAAATAGCTGGAACTTTTCTCTTGCAACGCGGAACCCAACCATAGATTGCACATTCAAATGCCCCAAGGGTAGAAGACGAGGTGCCGCGTGGGTCAACAATGGGTCAGCTGGCCTCACAGAGGATTAGAATCTCAGTTCAGGTGCCGCACGGGGTTCGCAAAAGCCCGCATTTTGAGGATCGCAAGCCCGCGGGCGCCCGAAACTGCTGCGTCAGGGCCGCGGATTCACTATCTTTGCTATAACTATTCAGCTAACTACTATCAAACTTCGCTAACTATTGGTGACAGTCAAGATTCCTGACGCGAGTTAGCCCGCAGCAGAGGCCGCAGGCCCGCGGACTCGGGACCACCGGGCTTGGGCCCGCGGTTTTCATTTGCGGGTTTTCTATTGCGGTTACCCGCGGAATTCATAGACCGCGTACTGCGGTGCTGAAAATGCGCGCTTTTGCAAACCCTGGTGCCGCACCACTACTTCGTCACGCAGAAAGAGTTCCATTCATGAGTCAGCCAAATTTTCAGAGGAAGCTCTTCCTGTAGATTTGCCGAAGAAAGCCCAGAGGAAAAGCCGGCCGTCCTATACAATCCGGGAGACGCCCATCAGTAGGTCGCTCGATTGCAGTGTTGAGCCTTCGTAGCAGAACAAAACAAAGCAATGCGGGATTGAATTGCATCCCGGGTTCGAAATCTGCTCCCCAGGGAGAAGTTCATTCTCCGGGATCTGAAGCATGAACATGTGCTGATGGTTGCGGATGTATCGTCCACGACAGTGGACACAGCGGTGCAAAAGTGGCAAATGAACGAATCTTCTCAAGAGACGGGGAGGGCACAGCAATCGGGGCTGGAAACCCAGTCACCGTCGAAAATGTTCTGAAACTTCGCGCAACGTGTGCTACATCAGACGCGCGCATCTCGGAAAGAGCCTGAGCCCCCCTCCCCCAAGAGTTCTGTCCTGAACTTCAGTCAGACTGAATACTATAATAAAGATGGGTGATCGGGTATAGGAATAGGTTTGCAGGTTTCACTTCGATCGCTGATGAGTCTCCAAATGAGTCTGTCTCCAAATATCCCTCTCCTCCCCAAAATTATTCATAGTGCCAAGATTCGCCGGGACTCATCTTGTTGGGAGTTTTGGGAATTGATGGAGATTCGTCCTTTTCTAGCACGTCCGAGAAACGCTCGATTGAAGGAACGAAATCGGATAAGGAGCGTCCTCTTTCCTGCTTCCAGGCAAAGGAAGATTCGCCAAATAGCTCTGGACGGTGCCGAGTAATAGCGTTCGAAAGGGAACGCAACATGCGAGATCCAGCCACGGCCTGTTGGTTTTTTCCATGTTTTTTTCTCAGGAGACAAACCGGAAGAAACCATTTCGAACCGGCTTCCCCACTAACCATAAGACCGGATGAAGCCAACCATAAGTGAAAGCTCAGGTAATTATGAGGTGGAAGCTTGAGCAAGCGCCGGACCGATCCGCTCAGTGGCCTTGGACGTCGCTGCGCACTTGGGACGTCATCCAAGCTTCGGCGGAAATCACTCGTGTCGCGACAGCGAACAGCTTCTCATTTCCGAGGTGTTACAAGGTGATCCATCCAGCTGACATCTCCCGCGCTCCCGAAATCCAACGATATTCGAAAACTCGCGCATCATCAGGCACTCAACAAACGTGGGACGCTTTGCGCGATGATTCGTTCTCTTCTTAGTTTTTGCCGATCCGCAAGTGTGAACATTCCTGCCTCAGCCCCATTCGGGAACCATCTGTGGCTCATCACGGAGCTCAAGCGGGACAGCCATTTTCAAAACTTTCGTGACCCACCTATGAATAGGAACTCCGGCAACCTGTTCCGAAGAAAGCTCGTGGAGGTGGCAAATCTATGCTTTCCGGCGACACTTCCTGTGGGACTACATCGTCGGAGGAACGGGTTCTCGGACGTCGAAAGTACGTGGCACGTTCCCACTTCGGCGGAAGATCTTCGACAAGAGGTTTGGGGTGGTTATCTCCTCGAGTGGTTTCGGAAATCCGCGGAGTGTTTGAATGATCCACCCTAGTAAGTCAAAGCGAATCCTTCTTCGAACAGTTATGTTTCCGTTCTTCCCTGCTCGCGTCCGATTTGGCAGCGGTCCTCCAGGAGATACTCTGTGGAAGCCCTAGATCACTTGCACACTTGTCAAAACTCCGTAGCTGAGTTGGCCGAACTCTCTGTTCCCGCGGAACAATCAGCTAGCGGTTAGGTCTCTCAAGGTCTTGTCCGCACGGACACATTGGCCGAATTCCTCTGTGAGTGCAGAAACGGAATGGAAACGCGACTCTGTGGAGTACCATATGAGCGTGTTCGTGAACTGTTCCCGTCCATTAGCTTGAAGACTATGCGGATTTGCCTGGGAAATGAACGTGATGGACGGCAGAGTTGAGCAGATTCGGATCCCGTGATTCGATAATTTTTCAGCCGAACCATCCCATCTCCAAGTCAAACGATTCGATTATTTTGATCCCAATCAGAAATAATTCGAGGATAATTTTTCCGGATCAAACGCTTGAACCCCCGGAATCTAAGCCTAAGAGCGAATCCTCTTTTGATTCGAATCGTTTTTTCATTCGAATCATGTGTTTCGGATTATCCGATTCGAGGCAAACGGGCGGCGTCTTGTCTCCGTTTATGATCACATGCATGGATGCAGAGACATGCACTGGCGTCGCCAGGATAGTCGCTAATGGGGAATACACCTCAGAGTACGCTATTCATCTCGATCCCCCGCATGGGACTTCCTTTTGAAAGCTTACGATTTTCTGGAGCTTGCCGGTTATTCTCTGACGTAGGATTCTCCAGAGGACGCCGCCGGATGCATACAGCTGTAGCCGAAAAACTCCCGGAAGAAACCGTTGGAGCCAATCATTGTCCTATAAGAGTTCAACCGGTGCCGTTTGACGCAGTTTCACGAAACCTTGCCGAAAACCGCGCTGAATTCGGAGACACGCATGGCGTGGCCGTGCTACCAATAACTGGACAGCTCAGTGAGCGCGTGACCACCTGCGACAGAGTGCGCGTGGCCACGAGCGCACTTCATGGTGACGCTGCTCCGGAGTGAGCGACGAGAGGGAGACTGAATGAAAAGATTTAGCAGGTAATATAGTCTGCAGATCCGTTTGGTTCGCGTGAAAAAGTCTTGGGTTAAAAGGAGAAATGTTTGTGGCGTCGGAGCGTGTCAGCGCTGGAAAACCGCGCATCGGATGGAAGCCTCCGAACATGAGTATGTTTGACGATGAGGATCTTTCACGATGTCGGAGCTCGTAGTGGCTCGGGGCTACGTCAATTTCCGACGATTCTCACCTGAGCTACGTGTTACCTGATGAGAAGTGAAAGATGAAGGAAAACTCGATTAAGACCAGGTAGTGAAACATGGAGTCATTGGTTGACTGATGTGGCCTCTCGTCGCCATCGTTGCCTCCTTGTTCGTCGGTCGTTTCGAGCGAGCGTAATTGTTGGTATGCCTCGTGGTCTTTTCAGTCTTTTGACGTAGCATACGTCCCACCAGACGTAGTCTATGCTGCTCGCGAACGGAAGTTCGCTGGTCGTACATGACGTCACTTTCAGGATATGACGAGGGTTTTTAGAGAAATCTAGGATTCAACGTGACGTATTCGAGCTCGGTGTATTGTGAGAGTTCTTGGTGCAGTCACCCGATGAACAGCACTCTCAGTTCAGTCCTTTTGACAAGGTTCTCCGAAATCAGCTCATCCTCGGCCCTCGCTAGGTTGCGAGTCACTACGCGGTGCTGCGTCTACCCGCCATTACTCTTCAAACCAAAGCTTTCAATTCGAGCGGGCTGCCTTCTCGTGAACATGCGGGCTATGCAGCGTGAGCTTCGCTAGACACTTCTGGACCTGAACTTTCATTCCGGTCGGACAACTATTTCTTGAACACACGCGTCACCTACCGTGCGACGGGCGCTGGAACGACATCATAGTTCTGGGGTCGAACCTGAGTTTCCACCAGTTGTAAAGTTGCGAAAACTCACTATCCTCGGATTCCCCCATCTACCAGGGCTCACCACGGGACTTGAAATTCGCGCCATGCCTCTCCCTGAAGCTGTGACAATCACCGAAGACTAATGAGTAACGACGATGAACAACATCGGAGCCCAACGTTTTCGAGAGTCCGCCGAAAGACTGTGAAAATCTTCGAGAAAAACACTGGCTATCAGCAGCTACGTCCGGTAGCTCGGTCCCTGCAGTGTGCATGCAACGAATAAATGAGGGCAAATCAAGCTTTCCGTGCGGATTGAATACTCCCCATCACATCAGTGGAAGTTTAACGCTCGTTGTCAACATTCAAATCCTTAAGTGACGAGTTTGACGAGTTGAAGAAGTCCTACGTCGCAGTGTGCAACCAACGAGAAGTTCCGCTGACCTTTAAAAATGACACTCAAGCGCTTCCTGGATGAAAGCGTTCGAAGGTTGCCAGGTGATAGGAACTTCTATTCGAATCGACCGGTGAGGTGACAAAGAGTAAGCGTTCGAGTGCTTCCGAACTGCTCTGGATTGTCCTTATACGATGCTCAACGAAGCTTTTTCACCGCTCGGGTCGATCCCTGATCCACGCTAGAACACACGCATTGTCGCACAAAAAATTCACCGACACCAAAGGATCGTTCACCTATTTGCTTCGCGATTCTCGTGGATCTCTCTCATTCCCCCTTTAGCGGTGCTACTTTGCCTTCCGCCACAATGAAAGCCACTTTCAAATTGCCCGGTGCACCAATATCTCATGCATAGGCGACACAACCATGACCCAGCAAACTGGCGTCGCGAAATGTGCACGGCGATGAGACCGGATTCAGAATGGCGATCCTCCGCTGGGTTAGCGGGACCCGGGATGGGGTATCTCATGTAATGCGATCCCCTCGGCTCAATGAGCTCTTTGAAAGCTTCGCTGAGATCAAAGCCTACAGACCATACGAATATGGTTCTGCAAGCCAAGAATATTTCAGATAAACTAGGGTCCTCAGATCTCACGCAGGTCAGTGCTCGAAGTTTTGCCCCTCCGCCGGAATCTATCAATCCCGCTGTTCAATTTCGGAGAACCAATGACCTGTTCTGTCAATCGATCGCCGATTTGAAAATCCCCTGCACTCGTGCCACAGCAGTGTCTAGTATGGACAGCCGGGCTCTACTCCTAGCGCGACTGCGCTGTTCTGCAATCTACCATTCGTAGTCCACCATTCATTCCATTCACAGACAGCTTTTCCGAGTATTGTTATCCAGAGTATTTCATTCAGAGATCTCCGCGAGATTCTGCCATGACTGAGCTTCGGGTTAAGAGCACTTGACCGCGCTCCGGTGTATGAGTCAGCGCGATAGGTTCTCAGAACCCTCATTATTGAAAATTCACGCGCTTCTGCGGTCTGCTCGCCCTCCGAATCGTCGGCGAACCGCCATTTTGAATCCTGTCTCATCACCTAGAGCAGTGATTCTCAGAGGCGGTGCATGGGAGATCCGAGGGTGCATGGGAGATGTTTTAGGATCGTTGCATACACGGCGTCTTGTCTCGGCTGTGTTTCCTCAGGTCTCTGTGTAGAAGGAGAATGTTCAGAGATCAGAGCGCGAAGAACACCTACGCGAGATCTGGCAGGCACAGCCAAGCACAAGGTTCTCACTGATGGTATTTGCGTTGATTCTTGTCGTGTCGAATTCGATTCTGTACTTGAACCGTTATATTCAATGAAAAGCCTTCGCCGGCAGTTGAATTTCTCATGTTATTATTGAAAGTTCAATATTGGAGGCGGGGTATGTTCTTCCCTGGTGCGCGTGGGGGTGCACGGCGAAAGAAAGGTTGAGAATCACTGACCTAGAGCCTCGCAAAACACGTGCAGCTCCCGCGCCCAAACAGCTCACAGAAGTTATGGCCAACGCCGGAAACGCTGACTTCTTTCACATATATTGACCGTCCCGTTGTTTCCACAAATTCTCCTCCATCTGCTTCGCCCAGCGCTGCGTCCCAGTCTATCTTTTTCTACCAATGTTTCAGGAGCAGTCTTTTGAACCCTAGCATTATTGGCGCGACAAGACCAATCGGAACGAAAACTTGACTGGCTCCCTTTAGCAGAGCTATTTTCGACGGAGGACTAGCCTATATGCAGCGAATTCGCTTCTTGTTTCCACCGGACACCCAGAAACTGGAAGCTCTCATCTTGGGAAGTGACCGTCGCATCGGGATATTTTGTTTCGATGAATTTGCCGTGTTGCGCCGAGTTAGTTGGCCACATTTTCAGAGGAGAGCCACCCGCCGCGAATGACTCATTCAGAACCTCAACCACTCTTTTCTCCTGTTTGATACTATCTGCGCCTGCCAGTAGGTCGTCGACGTAGAGATGGTATGGGTATGGGTTTATTGATTTTGGCTCGGTTCGAGATATGTATAAGTTTGCATTCTGTTCGGGCCAGTCTTTCATTTCAGGTGCTTGCGCAGATCGTTTGGTCACCTTTTCCCACTTTTCGAGGGCAAGCTTTGTCTTGTACACTAGCGATGGGTCTTGCATTTCCTCCGGGAGACCTAGTGCTTCGAGGAAATGATCGTCTGTGTAATGTGCGTCAATACATTCGAAGATTATGTGTCTAATTCTGTAGAATCACGACAACCGATTTTGTGCTTGAAACAAAATTTTACTCTGTGAGTTATCTAACCCACACTCGATTCAACCTGGGAGTGGGTCATGGACATGATGAACGACCAATCGAAATATTATTCCTACCTTGAAACAAAATCGATTTACAAGTCGATACTTCCACCTCTCTGTCCGAACTAGTTCCGTTGAACAGCGCTGCCCGAATCTCGAGCAGTGGAAAGGATATGGTGAGAGGATTCAAAGGAAGCAGAACTTCTTACATCTCCCCCCTCGGGAGAACTTGGACCAAGGTTCAAGTTGGCAAGCGCGCTGGAGTAAGTTTATTGCTGTGATATAGCATCCTCTGCTTGCCTCGTCGATCACGCCTGACTTCATAAATGGAGTTCGATATCCTTCTCTCAACCATGAATGGTCCCGATCGTATCTCGTCAAGTTTTTTTCGATTCAACTTACTGCCGTTGTGAACATAGACCAGATCTCCTTTTTGGAACACGAAGTGTTTACGATTTTTGTCGATTCTGTACTTGTTGATCATGAAATTCTTCTCCGAATTTCGGAATGCCTCTTCTCTATCTTCTTTGATGTCTCGTTTCGTTTCTAATTCGGTCGGAATAACACTCTCGGATCTTCCAAGCAATAGATAGTTGGGCGCGAACTTTGTGACAGTGTGTGGCGTCTTGTTGTATTCTTCAAGGCACTCTTGAGCTATAACCGCCCAAGATCGCCGATCTCCGCTGTTTCTCTTGCATCTGATGCGGTTCACTAAAGTTTGATTCAGACGTTCATTCAACCCATTTGATGCTGCATTATCCACTGATGTGAAGACCAGATGCGTTTTCTTCTCTTGGAGGAATTGTTTCAGTGATTTCGAGTCCAATGCGGAGTACTGATCCACTAGAATTGTTCCGATGTGTTCATTCTTCGCAACTTTGTTGATCAACTTGATCATTTCTTTTGCAGTCTGATGTTTCGATGTTGAGATATACGCTTTCCGGGTGAAGTGGTCAACCAGGATATGCAAGTATCGTTTCGGTGAACCGAGTCCGCCGAAACCCCCCACTGTGTCGAGAGACATGATCTCGAAAGGGTTTCTCGCTGGTCCCAGCTTTGACAATTCACCGATCGGTCTTGCTGTTCTAGATTTGTTCTTTATGCAGATTTCGCAGCTATCGTAGTGATTTCTAACGAGCTTATCCATGTTCTTGGAGTAATACCGAGGTCTCAGGATTTGTAGCATTTGTTTCGTTCCGATGTGGCCATACATTGCGTGAACTTTCTCGATGATTTTCTTCCCGAAGTCTTCGGAGATGAACACTCGACCGTTTCTGAAGAGGATTTTACCTCTCCTCGCGGTTCGTCCTGATTCGGTAATTTCATTTGAGTGACGTTCCTGATCTTCCTCGATGTCTTGTATTGAGACGAAGTTTACCACTTTCAGTACATCCTCTCGTCTTTCTTGAACGCAAGAGTCACGGGTGCGGCAAACGGAGAACTCGACTCTTCAATAAGTCCTCTTTGTAGCAGTTCGCTTATCTGTGATTCAATTTCTCGGTGATCTGGAATGGAGTATCTGTATGGCTTTCTAGCAACGTATCTATCCATGAGCAGCTTGATCCGAGCTTCATGGTTCTCCACTAATCCCACATCGAATTTGTCTTTTGCAAAGATATTCTCGTTATCGCACAAGAATTCTTGTACTCTGTTGTGCACTTCAGCTGTCATTGATTTCGCCTCCGAGGCTCCTTTGCTAATTCCTCTCAGAGGTGTGACAGTCTCGACATCGTGCTTCTCTGTTTCTTCGCTTACTCTCTGGCTGACGGTGAGGTTTTCGTTTTGCATCAGTCTGAATTTTCTTATGACATCCAAGCCTAAGAGCAAATCATACGAGAAATGATCATTCTTCACGACGTGAACATCGACTGTCTTCTCGATTTTTCCGATCTTCAATTTCAATTTTGCCCGGCCTTGGGTGAAATTCTTCCCGCTTAGAGTACTGAGGAGCTGTTTCCCTTCCATGAGACTTATTTTGAGTTTATTCGCCAAGTCGTAACTCATCAATGATACGTTAGATCCAGTGTCATAAACCGCCTCAACTTCTTCCTCGCTGTTTACAGTTACTCGAAGTCTTATGAGATGTGGGAATTTCTCCGGGCGCTTTAGTTTTTTGAACTGTCCTCTGTCTCGCTCAAGTCTTCATTCAGATTGACCCGGGCTTCCGAGACTCTTTTCATCCCCCTGTTCCAACATTTTTCAACCGGATGGAAACGATTTCTGAAGTTCAGTTTCTCACAAATCGTGCAGGGTTTCTTCTCTAGTGCTGCTCTGGGAAGATTCGTGAGCTCTTTCTGAGCGTCGGTTTTTCTTGCGAACCTGTCTTCTTTGTTTTTCCATGGTTGCTGTTGTTGTTTCACGGGAGTTTCGAATCGAGAAAGTTCGTTCATGAGCTCGTCGATTCCATTGATGTCTTTTTTATCCATACGTCGACGGATTTCAGAGGGCAATCCGAAGACGATCAGGTTGATCCTCGACTCAATGGTCATGTTACGTTCAACATCTAGCAGCAATCGCAATTTTTTTATCGCATAATCAGCATAAGGCCCAGCCATGTATCTGAATCCGAGCGCATATTCCATTCTTGACCATCCTCTTTCTCCGAAAACGGTGAGAAAAGAGTTTTTCCAAGCGGCGAAATCTTCGATAGGGTACTCGATCAGACAGGACTTGTACCATTCTTCTGTAGCATCTTGAACGAAGTATCGCAACGCCCGAACTTTCATTTCGTTCGTCGTGATCTCGAACCGGGTGCATTCTTTCTCAAAATCCTCAATCCAATCTGCTGCCTTCCGACATACCTTGTCAAACTTGGTTATCGCGAAGTTTTCCTCAATTTTGGAGAGGATCGACAACGGGCTCCTTCCTGATGAGGCTCGTTCGGTCTGGTTGTCGCTCTGTGTCCATTGTGCATCTTTTTCAACGTATATCCCTTCTTTCTCTTGAACTTCTTCGAGGACGTCATCTTTGAACACGAAATTGGTATCTTCGTCCCAGTAAGTCTGAAGTGACTCCCCGTTTAGGGAAACTCTCACGTTCCTGAAGTGGCCTGCTTTCTTCATTGATCTTGTAGCATTTTGGACGATCTTCTGTTTCAGCAATGCGGTGTGTTGTTCCAGTGGTTGATGCTCTTCGGGAAACTTGTACTCGATAGGATTGTCCAGCACTTTCACGGTTTCCACAAAATCTTTCAATCCTTCTTCACACTCTCTCTTTACTAGATGAAATACAATTTTCACCACGGGTGGCATCTTGTGTCGAGTCGGTAAATCGATTTCTAGTTCTGTAGAATCACGACAACCGATTTTGTGCTTGAAACAAAATTTTATTCTGTGAGTTATCTAACCCACACTCGATTCAACCTGGGAGTGGGTCATGGACATGATGAACGACCAATCGAAATATTATTCCTACCTTGAAACAAAATCGATTTACAAGTCGATACTTCCACCTCTCTGTCCGAACTAGTTCCGTTGAACAGCGCTGCCCGAATCTCGAGCAGTGGAAAGGATATGGTGAGAGGATTCAAAGGAAGTAGAACTTCTTACATGTGTTGTACAGTTTGAGTTTTGCATTTTGGGCAGGTGTTGATTAGGCCTATTTTCCGTTATAACGCATAACGGAAAATATCATTTTCCTTATAACGGAAAATGAATTGCCGTTATAACGGAAAATCGATTCGGGAAAATGAATGGAAGACTTGCTATTTGTCCATACTCTGCAGTGCTTCTAAAGAACCGGCACCAGGGCTACTAAGAGACAAGGAACCATGGTCATCTCGCGCGGCTGTAAGGTGTTTGGAGAGCGAATATCCGTTCCCGGTCGCCGGGAAACAGAGAATACTCGGGAATTTCAAGCAAGACGCGAGCCGATTCACCCAATCCCTCTCAGGCTGCAAGTTATTTCATCATGAGGAGCCTCGCCGGTTTCTCAGACGCTACAGGCTTGACGCGTCTCAGGATCTCTGTGACGCTTCGGGTAAGACTTTTCGCTCGATTCCTACGAAACTTTTGCCATCAGTGAAATTTTCGAAATCGGCTTCCCTGAGAAGTTACGGGCGGTTCTCCACGGGAGAGGTCGGCAGGGGGTCTGGAGGGCTCAATTTAGAGGTATCTCGTATTGAATATCGTTTCTCCGGTTCGCCACCGATCTGCGCGGTCTCGCGAGCGTTGTGTAGCTGGGATCGAGAAGCATCTTTCCGTTTTTTATTTTCCGAAATTGGTTGAGAATCGGCGATTGCCTGGTAGGTTCTTGTAGGGGCCATGGATTGAATTGAGGAAAACTTCCACAAGCTCTGGAAAACGTGACACTCATCTGGGGTTCAAAAATAAAAATGCGAAAAGATGCGTCTCTTCAAGAGCTTCCGATCAAAGAAATTCCCAGATCGGATAAAATTTGGCCGAAATACATCTCAAAACAAGAAGGCCACGAAAATGTTGCAGCTTAGAGGACACACCCTGTTCATCCGCCACCAGAAAAGCACCAACAATACCTACCAGAGGCGCTCATTCTCCGGACAGAAGAAAACTCCTTTGTGCAAACCGTTCACGATCTGCACAAACAACGGTCTCACCGTCGATTTCGCAGGCCCGTTCCTTGGAACTTGGAACTTGGAACGATGCCAGGATCGTGCAGGAAGCTCTGAAGAATGAGCATCTCCGAGTGTTACCGAAGGCAAACGATGATTGATCGTTGATCGCGTTTTCGGGATCGGGACGCCGTGGATCACATGAGAAGCCTGGGTTTCAGAGTTGAAATGCCAGCGATGAAAGGCACCAGGGAGCAGCTCCCTACGGATGAAGCCAACGCTTCTCGACGACACACTAAGATCCGTTGGATCGTTGAGGCCGTGCATGGGAAAGTCGCTCAACGGTACACGATGCTGCACAATACGCTCGATAACAGAATGCTCTCAAAGATCCGTTCGCTGTGTCAGATCGTCGGCTACCTGGAGATCACCTACGGCGAGCGATCGTGGCAAGACACTTACATGTCTTCCGAGATCGTTGAATACATGGAACGGCGCAACGGTCCACAGAACACCCTCGGAGCGGAGGTTGAAGGCGGAGAGTTGAGGGATAGGAACTCGCGACTCCGACAGATCAGGGCCACCTACCTGACCGACTTCCCGGGCCTGACGCGTGAGGATTTACTCCTGTTGACTCCAGGACCGTTCCAAATCCAGCTGGCATGCTCGCCATGATTCCGAGACCAATCTGACTCTACTTTTCCAAGTCTGGAGGGGTGATTCCGACACCCCGTCCTGCCTATTTTGCGTGCAATAGCCTTCAGACTAAAACCAACTTCACTAAAAGCACTTGTTGCGAAGTCAGGTTCGGAAGAAGTACGAGTCTGTGCACAGTCACGTTGATAGAGAATCCTCGGAGTACCTTTTACACCCAGTGAGTTTATTCTGATAGAAACCTTCTTATATACCGCTTGTACAGGTTAAGTGGATAGGGGCCAAGCATTGACTTCAGCAATAGGTGGGCCCCATTGGCTTTCAGTATTACAGCCAAGGAAGGAAGACACCAGCCAGGGAATGATACGGTCTACATTTCTCAATAGCACTAATTTTGTTTTGTTCTTCACTCGTCAGGGTTGTGCCGCGTCCCGTCGTGCTCGGCCTGGTGCGCGAACGAGTGATGCTTCGTTAACGTCGATGATATGAATCGCGTACTGTGTCGTTCCACTGTGCTTCTCATGGGTGTCGTAATCATGTGCACCAGTCTCGTCCTACGAAAAGTCAGCTGAAACCTGAATTGGGGATAAACGCGCTGCTAATGCCATTTTCATGAGTTAGTGATCGTTCTCCCCCTCGTAAGCCACTTCCCCCTGCCATATTTCCTCGAGATTCTCAGATTTCGTAAAAATCGGGAGGTGTCGTAATCAACTTCACCGCACTGTATATCGGGGAAGGTGGAATTGGTTTAAGAACCGTCGAAATCAGAGATATCTCAAACTACCAGATATCTACGTCGCATATTCCAAATAACATAGAAACGTTGAATTCTCACAGCCTGTCCCGTAGGAGCCGGAAAGTACTCCAGAGTTGTCCGGAGCTCTGCTGGGCGATGGTTGCTGTTTCAAACGATCAGATCGCCATACTCAGACCACTCTGATAGCCGGAGATCATCCTGATGCGCTTCGCAAATGATTCGTCTGGCTTGCTCCAGATTCGTTCCACAAATAAGCTGATTGATTATCAACACCGCCTTGATGGTGCTATCAAAACAATCTGGAACCGATTCGTTTTCACTCTGTCGCATCCTGGTGAATATATCCATATGGAAAAGGACATTTCCGAGCGGGCCAAACTTCTTATCTGGCGTCGCTAGGATATGCTTCAGAGTTGTCCACCCTGCGTTCGGATCTGCTACATCACCCGTGACGAGTGCTCCCAGGTTCAGGCTCCTCTAAATTTGCCGGTTGTGATCTCCGAAGCTCGCACGGAATATAGCCACTTCTTTGGCTGGCGTTTCGGCGTATATTTCTTTCACTTATGCGTAATCCTGGAACGCTCGAAGTCTTCCCATGCTTCACTGTTATCCGATCCCTGCACTGAACGGAACGCGTTTGGCTGTCGCGTTCTCTTCTTGTCTGGCATTTCTATAGCTCCTGGGGTTGTCACACGTCACTTCTCTTCGAATACGTTCCTCTGGTTCTTCTCAACTTAGTCAAGACTGCGCCATGAGAGGAAGCTCTCAAGGATATGTCTCTTTGTACCGGTGATCGTGAGATACAACTGCTTTGCTCATTATTGACTCCAAGCAGACTCCCCTTCGACTATGAAAGAGCGCGATAAGGCGCCAAACGGTGATCTACCAACAATCAGCGCATCCTTTCTTAACTACAAAAAATTGCTCCAAGACTGGGAACTCTCGTTCTGGAGCAGAAGAAAAAAATGCGTACCCGTGTTGAGAATGTCAGTCTACATTCGAAGACTCGCTTTGTCGGACAACAACATCTCGCTCCGCATCCGATAATCGCAGATCCAGCCGTGAACGATGAATACCGAGCTGAAAAAGTAAATGCCGCTGGGGCATGCCAACAACTTATTAGGACCGTGATAGCTCTTCCTGTAAAAATCGGTCGGTTGACTGGGTGGCACACAACTACAATTCACCGTTGCAGGGGGAGAACGATTGCTGGCCATTTCCCCAGAATTCCGTCGATCAAAAATCGAAGCAAACTCCAAATGGCCTCATACTTCCCGATTCTAGTACTCTCAAAGTATATCAACTCCTATATAAACTCCTACATTGAAAGTCTCACGGAAAGAAGACCGACGAGAACTCACGATCATCAACGAGGAAGAAACTTGGAGCCTCGTCGCAAATCAGCGAAAATCCAGGCATTCCAACCGACCCATGCAGCGTTGGGAGTTGATTGCGGAACTTAGTAGCCCTCGTTGGGGTGAATTCCTGCGGTTTCCGAAATCGAAAAGGCGGGGTAGCTCTCCTCCATCTCGAAACTGAAAGAGAACCAAATCGACCCTCGACCGTTCTACATTCAACAGTCAGGCGAGCGCATTCTAAGGGCTCGGTCATGCATCTCCTGGTTTTGTCAGTCATCGTAATCGGCTTGAGCTGTCCAAGTTGCGCGGCAGCCCCAGCTTTATCGGGCTCACCGTTGGTTAAGCTCCTCGACGTCGCAAGTTTCTTCGCGGAGAAAAGTGTTGAGCAGTCCACAAATGAAACTGCCTGGAGCCCCTGGTTCATCCTCAAGACTGGGATGGAATACATGGCTTCATCGAGAGAAGACAACAGGGTCAAGGCCGTCTCAACTGGAAGGATCAAAGAAGCATCCGGAGCGCACAGGGCGGATGAAACCATGAGAGGATCGGATCCGTCACCGGCTTCAGGACAAAGGCGTCCTCAAGGTGAGAAAAAACACAGAAAGCGGAAACATGGTTCCTCTCTCGGCACTGACATCTCCGACGCATCCGAGAAGATTCCGGGGGAGCAAGCATCCCCGAGAAAACATCGACCCTCTTCTCGAGGTAGAGGCAACGAAAGTGAGAAAAGTGACGAGACATCGTGCCCTTCGGTTATTGATCATCTGCTCGGAGACTCTTCAACGAGGAACGTAACGCTGGAGTTCGCACGGTTGATTATCGCCAGAGCCAAACGGATTGGACCGAACGCAAAACAAACTCACACAAAATGCTCAGAAAAATATCTAGCCTCTGAGACCGCGACTGGCCTCATAACTTCGGATGAGCCAGAGAACACTGCGATATTTGCTCTGGTGGAGATTCTGCGAAATAGAACAGCGTCAGTGAAAGAAGAGGAAACGGCTTCACTGCAGTCGGACGATACAGCAATGCCATCAACCTCAGAGAGGCCATGGTGGAATCAATGGTGGTAGCGATCAGTGTAATAAAAAGCCGGACGAAATATAACTGTGAATCAATCCATCCGCTAGATATGAACATCAAATTTCGAATTCCTCGCGCAAGTTCATCCAACGAAGGCTCATCTCTCTTTCAATGAAATGGGACGGGAGCCTTGTTGCTCTGTCAGCCCCGACGGTAAGGTCGAACTCGTGCGTGCACGGAAGCGAGAAACACAAATCCAACAAGCGTAGAACCAAATATTCTAGGAGCGCGGATGCGAACCTTCGCCGGATCGGCTTGCTCCCGGAAACTTCGCAGAATATAAAGTGCGGTGCAGCTGATAACGACACCCCCCGATTTTCACGAAATCGAACAATCTTGAGAGAATAGGGCAGGGTGAGGTGGCTGATGAGAAGCAGAACGATCACTGACTCAGGAAAATACCATTGGCAGTGCCTTTATTCCCGACTTGGGAATTTTCGGCCGAATTTCCGTGAAAGGAGACAGGTGCAGATTGTCACGACACCCCACGAAACCCCTCCACATCTCGCTGTGCTGTAACAGGAAATTGCTCGTTTTCTATGAGACGATTCGGGGTGTGAGTCTTCAGCAGTCTGTGAGCCTCCCAGAACGCTTGATTAGTTGAAAAACGCGGCGTTTCATGCTCTCGATGAGGTTCCCGAGGATGAGTGACTCTACACCGAGCCACGCGTTTTTGATGGCCCCTCTCAGTTCTCCAACGGTGTCATAATGCTTGTTTGCGGCGCAGCATGATTGCCCACAGGTTTTCCAAGGGATTAAGGTCAGGAGAAGAGGCCGGCCAATCTAGAACAGTGATGTTCTCCGAGCGAAACCAGGCTGACGTCTCTCGGCTCGTGTGGATCTGTGCGTTGTCCTGTAGGCATGTCCAGTCTTCGAAATGGGCCAGAGGAGGTTTCAGACTCTTTTCCAAGATCGCGACGTGATCGGCGCTCTTCATTTTACTGGACACAAACTGCGATCCCAGTTTCCCCGCCCGACTGAACGCACCCCATGCCATGACGGAGCCACCGCCGAAGTCCCGCTTGGAGAAAACCACCGCTTCCTTCCGCAGATCTCTCCAATAGCTCGCATAGCCATCGGGCCCGACCGAGTTAAAGTTCTTTTCATCAGAAAAGATGACCTAGAAGTAGAACATTGACTCAGAAGACCACAGGGGCGCTCTGACTCGACTCGTCCGTACTTCTCCTCATCAGACCCACCACTGTCCAATCTCTATCCATGCTTTCTCTCCCGAATGCCACTCTGGCCTCGATGTGCTTCTTCTTGAGGCGCGGGACAGTCTGCATCCTAGCTCTTTTGAGCACCGTGGAAGCCGAAATCGCGCGCCAGACGGTCCATCTTGACACTTTAGGATCCAGGACTCCCGCCAGCTTTTGGCAACTACTGCTTCTGTTGGCAGCAGCGGTCATTATCCGATGTCGATCCCGTTCGGACAGCTTAGATTACCGTTTTTCTTCCCGCTTCGACCCGTAAACTTGCGGATCTTGCAAGAAAGAACGCACCACACACCTCGTCCTGCCTATTTTGCGTGCAATAGCCTTCAGACTCAAACCAACCTCGCTAAAAGCACTAATTTTGTTTTGTTCTTCACTCGTCAGGGTTGTGCCGCGTCCCGTCGTGCTCGGCCTGGTGCGCGAACGAGTGATGCTTCGTTAACGTCGATGATATGAATCGCGTTCTGTGTCGTTCCACTGTGCTTCTCATGGGTGTCGTGATCATGTGCACAAGTCTCATCCTACGGAAAGTCGGCTGAAATTCCTAAATTGGGGATAAACGCGCTGCTAATGCCATTTTCATGAGATAGTGATCGTTCTCCCCCTCGTAAGCCACTTCCCCCTGCCATATTTCCTCGAGATTCTCAGATTTCGTAAGAATCGGGGTTGTCGTGATCAACTGCACCGCACTGTATATCGGGGAAGGTGGAATTGGTTTAAGAACCGTCGAAATCAGAGATACCTCAAACTACCACATATTGCGAATAACATAGAAACGTAGGATTCTCTCTGCGACACAAGAGGCGCGTGTCATGCGCATTGTGCCGCGTGCGGTCCGCTCCGTAGTCGCTGAGGCCTTGACCCAAGTTCTCGACCTAGTCTCGGCTAACAACGACAGAGGCGCCTGGGAATCGCTACTATCATTCCCATTCGTCGTTCTGCAGCTGCCTGCGCGCTCTCCGACTTCTACCTCGCTCCCAACCACGGTTAGGGCCAACCTCCGTGCTTTCCGAGAGGGCTGGAGGTTCGAGTACCGCGTGGGGGCCGCCAAGCGAACGGGCTCAAGATCGGTGGATTCGCCGGCCGACACGGCTCGTCGTGTTTCTGCGAAATTGGCGGACGGGGATATTTCCGGAGCCGCCCGACTACTGTGCTCTACGGACTCTTTCGCTTCTGGAGACGGTGTCTTGGCCTCGCTGCGCCTCAAACATCCGCCTCCCCCAGCCGATTTGGACTTTCCGACTCCGCCGTCCTCAGGGATGATGACTCCTGTAGGCACATCGGTCGAAGAGGTGCTGTGGGCTGTTGCATCCTTCCCTGCGAGTTCCTCGGCGGGGCCGAACGCTTTACGTCCATGGCACCTCAAGGACCTGCTCGCTCCCGCTCTCGGGCCCTCTGCGCGCAAACTCGCGGCTTCTTTTGCAAGGGTTGTTTACATCATCCGACAGGGAATCGTGCCCGAGGAAATCCGCTCGATCTTCTTTGGTGCAAGGCTATTCGCGCTACGAAAGAAGGATTCTTCGGTTCGTCCTATCGCCTGCTCGTCCACTATTCGCAGGATCGCGGCCAAACTCGCATGTCGTGACAGTAAGGACCAGATTGTTGAGGCTCTTGGTTCTCATCAACTAGGTTTCAGGAGGAAGGGCGGAGCGGAAGCGGCGATCCACGCGACTCGAGCAGCTGTGGTCTCTCGTCCACCCCGTACTGCATTCCTCAAGCTGGACTTCAAGAATGCTTTCAACTGCCTTCGTCGGGATCGCCTTCTTCGAGTTGTGCGCGATAACGCTCCGGACCTCTTCCACCTCGTCCAGCAGTCGTACGAGAACCCGAGATTGCTGTTGTTCGGATCTGATGTCCTTTCCTCATCAACTGGCATTCAGCAAGGTGATCCTCCCGGACCGGCGCTGTTCAGTCTCGGCATACGGGACCTGGTCGACTCCATCGAGGCAACCTTCAATGCGCGGTACCTCGACGACGGGATCCTGGGTGGACCGATAGAGACCCTAGTCCGAGACGTGCGACGCGTCCTCGACTTCCATGGTATCAGCGGGCTTGATTTGAGCTCGGCGAAGTGTGAACTGTTCGCACCTGGATTGGAAGGCGACCCCTCTCTCCGAGAGTTAACGGAGAGTTAACTCCTCCCCGGTTGTGTTTCGATCACGGCGGCTTCCCTGAATCTCCTCGGCGCTCCGCTACTGTCCGACGCTCTACCGGAGTCTCTCAGGAAGCTGACGGAGAGAGTCTGGGCTATGCGGGAGCGTCTCCCGTTGGTGGGCGCTCACCAGGGCCTTTTCTTGCTCCGGTCATCCTTCTCTGCCTGTCGAATTCAGCATCTGGTCAGGAGCACAGATTGTTCGGACTTCGGCAGCTTGATGCAACCATGGGATGACCAGCTCACTGAGTCCCTCGAGTCTCTGCTCAGCCTTCGGCTCCTGGCCCGGGAACGTTCTCAGGCTCATCTACCAACCTCGAAGGGTGGTCTAGGCCTCACATCCGTGGTGAGTCTTGCGGGACCGGCCGCCGTCTCCTCCATGATCGGCGTTTCCGACCTGGTGCGAGAACTACTCCTTCCTGAGGCCTGGGCGTCCTTCATCGCAAAACGGGATGCTCTCTCCGCGAAGTTATCCGCCTTTGCCCCGGAGGCCGGCAAACTGGACTCGCAGCGGGCTTGGATGGAAAAGGTCCACGAAATCTCATACGAGTCCTTGTTGGGTGACACTTCAGACAATCAGGACCGAGCTCGGCTGCTGGCGGTTTCCCGGCCGGGGGCTAGTGACTGGCTACACGCGATCCCAGCGGACTGCCTGGGTACGAAGCTCAATGACCGTTCTGTCAGGATTTGCGTCGGACTCCGATTGGGTGCTAACCTGGTTGAGCCACATCGGTGCGCATGTGGGGAGCCTGTTGGTTGCCTCGCCCGTCACGGCCTGTCTTGCGCCCTATCGGCTGGTCGTCGACCGCGTCACGCTGCTCTCAACCACACCCTCGGACGGGCTCTTCGTTCAGCCGGGGAACCCTGCATGCTGGAGCCCTCTGGTCTCATGCCCGACGACGGAGGGCGGCCTGACGGCCTCACGCTCATTCCTTTCTACTGGGGGAGGGCCCTCGTGTAGGATGCAACGGTGACCGACTCTCTGAGCCCTTCCCTGGCCGGTCCCGGTGCGTCCCGCGCAGGGTCCGCCGTTGCGAGGGCGGAGGCAGCAAAAATCAACAAGTATGCCGCGTTGACAAGCGGGTACCACTTCTGGCCGCTCGCATTCGAGACTATGGGTGGTCCCGGCTCCCAGACCAGGACCCTGATTGCCCAGGTTGGGGAGGCCCTCGAGCGGGCAGCGGGAGATACAAGACTGGGGCGCTTCTTGGCTCAGCGCCTCTCCTTGGATATTCAGCGAGGCAACGCGACGTCGGTGCTGGGCACCATGAGCCGCTGGCTGGAGCCTAGTTGGCGGGGGACCTGAGATCCCCGACGTACACTGAGGGCTCATCTTTGGGCTAATTGATGCTAGTTCCAGAAAACCAGAGTCTCTGAATAAAAAGCGACTGGAGAAGCTCTTCGCAGCCGATGGCCGTCCGAGTCAATTCAGAACCGATAGTGACCCGAGATACCTGTCCGATATATTTCAAAGGTTCATGGATCAATGGAGGGTGAGGCACAATGTGAGTGCACCACTTTTTCATTCGGGCAACGGCAAGGCTGAGTCAGCGGTGGAGGTGGTCAAGCGACTCATAAAGAAGACTCACTTGGGAAAGTCGGATCTAGAGCAAGCTCTGCTCGAGTGGAGGAATACACCTTGGAAAGGCGGAGTCTCGCCCACGCAGAGGTTCCTGTGTAGAATCACTCGGTCAATGTTACCAACGCTTGTGGAACACCAACAGGAACGATTCTTCTTGATTCCACTCCGAGCGAGTTGAGCTTAACGATGCGACGCGTTGAAAACGACCCGCCTCCTCGTTGAAGACTTATTAGTTCCGGGAGCCAAAAAATCTTTTTTGAGTCAATGTATGGCTGCGATAATTTCTAAGGCAAAAGGCTGCGTTGCTGGAGAGACTCCGAATCGGAACAAGTATTCGAGCAGGGTCCCCGCGACCCGGTTCATCCACCAGGACTATGTGTCCCAATTTCTAAAAACCCGCGAATAACGAAGCGCGGATCATCGAAGGTGGACTGCACGACCAACCTGGAGTCTATTTAGTTAGTAAGGAACATCGCTCCAAATCATGAGCATCGGGCTCCTGGTTGAAAAAAGGATGAACCGAGGCTGATCCAGAACGATTTCGTCCAGCAACCACTAGAGGCTCGAACGAGCCGATTCCAATCTGATTCAGGAAAACTTTTCATCAACAATCCGACTGGCTAAGAACACATCCGGCAAGCCGATGTGGAAGACGTACCGCAGAGAACTCAAACTGAGGGTGCGGAATAAATTAGACGCCACCTGGAGAGACCCGATGGAGTCCAAATCCACACTGAGTACATATTGACGACACAAAGAGACTAGAGGAACCAACTCCGAACTTTACGATCACTCCCGGGGAAGCCAACTCGTAGCGTTAACCAGGGCAGGAATGCTACACACCAAGACCCGGCAACATGACCGCGATTCCTCCATCGACATCAACTGCTCAAGATGTGGAGCACCCGAAACAGACAGACACGTAGTTTTGGGGTGCGAAGAAAGAACATTCTCCTCAGAGGAGTCTCCCTTCCGAATTGGACTCTCACCCAATAGCAAACATGAAGTTCTGCGGGAGACGAAGCTGACCCTAACTAACTGGGAGCGACAAGATCCGTGAACGCAAGACGACTCGCTCCTGGAATGAAAGAGACCATATGTGCATATGGAAGATCAAAATAGATCCAATCCAATCCAAAATCAAGAATCTGGTGACGAGAGGATCCTCTCGCGCAGCCAAGACAATGTTCGCGTGCGGAACAATGGTCGCAGAGCGTGGGTGTCTGTACTCATCGCGACCTCCACGTTTACCCCTCCGCCTCAGGGTATTCCGCTGGCCCTGTGTCTCGATCGAATGTCGATCTTTCGGACATCGTAGGGTAGCCCAGGACTTGATTACTCAGATTCAACCGAGCTCGAAATGTTTCCCACGACCCACTTTTTCGGAAAAAAATTTATCATTCCGGGATAGTGGTCGAGGACATTCAAGTATGTAGGCTCCGATTAAATGCATCGGAGAAAGCTCCGATGCCGTTAGCGAGCTCCGCGAGTTTGCCAGGGGTGGCAAGAATTTCGGATCTTCAGAGCTTTGTTCTCCTTCTCTTTGAAACATCTCATGGGAGAGTTCGAAGTCCACAAACATATTTTGGATTTCTTTTCGCCCAAGCTTATGAGAATATGTCAACGACGGGATTCATGACAGCAACGCGTGCAAAGAAGTCGTCTGCTACGAGTGAAGCAACACGTGGTAGCCTGTGAGAGCGCATTTTTTTTGCAAAAAAAAGCGCTTTGAGTGAAGTGTGGTGAAAGAAAACCACGCAGAGGAGACTGGGTGAGACATAGGTATAAAAAGACCCGTAAAAGAACTCGGGAGATACAAAAAAATGGCACAGGTGAAGGCCTGTGCTGAATGCATAGGGATGATGCGGACTTTGGAGTCTGATCCAAAGGTACACTGCATCCCATGCGCGCTTACGACAAACTGTAAGCGATGTGGCAGCTGTGGGAACGTTGTAAAAGACCTCAACGACCAAAAGCAAGCCAACGAGAAGCTCTCAGCAGAATTGCGAGCAGCAAAAGACAAGATCAATGCCATGCAAGATCAACTAATCGAGCTGAACAGCTCGCTTAACGAAACAAACAAAAGATACAGAGAGTATCTAGAAAGAGACAGAACAACAGGGACACGAATGTGCCCTGAACGGATGGAGACTGAAGGCTCCGTCGATGAACCAGAAGAAGCAAATCTGGTATTGATAGCAGGCGATGAGCCGCTATCAGATGTCATGGGTACGCCCCATGGCTTGAGAGCAATCTATGAAAAAAGGCGTAACGAATAAACAGGGCAATTTCCCCAAGACAATAGATGAACACCTTGAGAAAACCGAGGCATTTCTGGGAAAAAGACCAGAAACAGAGGTGGAAGACATCCTCTGGTTTGTAGGCCTAGGCGACCTGTTGAGCGCCAAATTTAGGCCTACTGAAATATATGAAGTGGTCAACACACTTCAGAGCGCGCTGAACAAAGTGGCAGCGCAGCCCGGGGTTGACTCTGTCACCTGGGCAACTCTGGTCACCCCACCGGTCGACTCACTCAGGCAAGTTGCCGAAGAGATTAACGACAAGATTTGTGAGTGGGTGAAAGAGACCATCGTGGAATAAGTTCAGCGAAACGGCGAAAGCCTCAGACGAGGAGGTAGCCAAGATAAGGGCGGAGTTCAAAAGACTGACTCTAGCCCAGAGAAAAGAGACGGGGGCCGAGAGACTGGCCCGTGATACGAACCTGGGGCCGAGTGTTCCCCAGCAACAAGCGGGGAGCTCAGGCAACCCGCATAAGTGGTACAGAGGGGCAGCTACCCCACAACAGAACAGCGATAGAAGTGCCCAAATAAGTGCACACAGGGGCAGAGGAGCAAGATGGAGCGGAAACGTTCCATACTCAACGATCTCTGCCCCGTATCCGACCAGGGGTAGGGGAAACCCATACCAAAAACCTGGCCGGGGAAAAAAAAACCGTGGGAAAAATAGGATGAGGTGTCCTGTCCAAAGAAGCGAAAACTGCTTCAGAGGTTAAAAATAAAAAGGAGGGTGAGAGGCAGAGGCATGGAAAATAAAAATGCGTTTGTTAATCTAGACACCCTAAACATATGTGTTTTCAATCTAGCTGGGGGCAGAACAAAAGAGAAATGGAAGAAACTAATGATGAATGCTTTCGGAGGCTTGATAATCATCAGTGTGAACGTAGCACACGAAAGCGTCCGCAATTATGTTAAGACATACAAGAAACTAGGAGGAGTTCTCGAGAGAAGGAGAAAGAACTACTCCTTGATCCTAGTAGGAGGAGAAATGAAGGCACACCTAGCACAATTTGCAGAAGTGCAGAATGTTCGTGGGGATCTGCTCGTGGATTTTTCGCAGAAGAATCGGCTTGAGATCCTCAACCTCGACGAGATATGCAAGGAAAGGCTAACCAGAGGGGGAGCAGTACTGGACTATGTGTGGGACAGAAGTAGAGTACAGTCTGACCACAACATGATAAACCTTGAGGTTTTATTTCTGGAAGGCAAGACCCCGGAGACTAAGGGGAAAAGTGTGGTAGCCAAACTTGACAGGAGAATGATAGGAGAGCTCACTAGACGGGAGCTGAATGCGCTCCAAGCCGAAGGCAAAACAGTGGAGTATAAGAAATTGATAGAGATCGTTAGAAAGTATGCCAGAACTGCGACAGAGAAGGTAAAAATCAACCGAAAGTATCCCAAGAGATCGAAGAATATCCGAACCCTGCACAAAGTCCGCAAAGAGATCGGAAGACGACTCAGAGAGGCGAGGAGAAAAAAAGATGGGGTAAAAGCTGAAGAGATCAGCAGAGAATACCAAAAGGCAGTCAGGGATGTAAGCAAACAAATAGCATATGAATTTGCCGAAAAAGATGAGAGAATGTACGACTATATAATCAGATGCCCAAGAAGCCAGAGAGCCAAAAGGTTTTGGGCGTACGTCAAAAAGACAGACTAGAGGCCCAAAAGCGCTATGGTGATCAGAGACGAGAGAGGAGTGCCGATAGCAGACGGCATGATCAGAAAACATCTCACCGAAACGCTGAAAGAGCTTCCGGGCGGAGAGGAAGTCGACGACAAGGAGAGATCAAACATCGTGAGTAGAGTCACAGAACCTATCACGGAGTTCGAAATAAATGCTACGGACGTAAACATTGCATTACAGAACGTAGCCAATGAGACAGCCGCAGGCCCGGATATGATAGCAGGAGAAACTATCAAAAGTCTAGGGGAAGGAGGACACATGGTCCTCGCGGAAATTTTCACAACAATGCTCGTGGGGAAAGAAGAGATCCCCAGAAGCTGGTGCGAAGGCCGAGTGGTAACTCTTGAGGGAAAAGACTCAGTAAGGGGGGACCTAACCACATACAGGCCAATAACAATCACAGATCTTCTATACCGTATTTTCGCCCGAGTCATCAACAAGAAAATACACGACTGGATAGAAGAGCACGGAATCCTGGGTGAGATGCACAATGGATATAGACGAGAAAGACGTGGGGATGACTGTATATTCATGGTCACCTCCATCATACAAATGACGAGAAAGGAGGGCTGAAAGCCACATTCCTCGACTGCTCGAAAGCTTACGATAGAGTAGACAGAACAGAGCTCTGGCACATCCTAAGCGAATGCGGGATGCCCAGAAGCCTCATAGCCTTACTTGAGCTACTCAACAGTAATAACCAGGTTGTCCTCAAGGTAGGGAAACAAGCATCGCACAAATTGAGACTGAAGCAGGGCCTAAGACAAGGATGCGCCCTGTCTCCCACGCTCTTCATGTTATACATTTCGAGGCTAGAAAAGAGACCAGTAGAGTCAGGCAAGGGAGTCATCATCAGGACCTCGGAAAACATATTTGAGGGGCTGAAAAACAGAGCAAAGGTAATCCCGGGGATACTCTATGCCGACGATCTAATTCTAATGTCTCACACATGGACCCGGATGGAACAGTTGCTACAGATCACCACAGAAGTGGGTAATGAGCTGAAACTGGTATTCAACCCCAAAAAATCAGCAATCATTGACTTCAATGAGCCGGGAAGCGGCGTGAACCCCGGGCTTGAGATCCAGGGACAAGCGATCCCTAGAGCGAAGTCATACAAGTATCTTGGGATCCTGATAAGCAATGACAGGAACTACCTATCTGAACAAGAGAAGCTATAGAAAGAGAAAGCCACAAGAACGCTTGGACAAATGTACGCCGAATCGCTGTGAAAGTTCAATGGGTTTGAGACGACCAAGATACAATGGAAGGCAAGGTGCGGGCCCGCGTTGACATACTGCAACTCAGTCCTGGTGGCGTCAGCCGACACACGCAAGAGGATGGAAACATCCCAGCGAGAGGCAGGCAAATGGTCGCTAGGACAGCCACCCTTCAACATAGCGAATGAGTTTGTTGAGGGAGAACTGGGGTGGGCTTCATACGAAAGCAGAGAAGCCAAGAGTAAAATATTGTACTTTGCCAGAGTCGGACAAATGCCCAGACATAGATGGCCAAAACTGATCCAAGAGGCAATGGAAACATGCAACATATTTAGCTTAGCAGACAAGAGAGTGCTACACCTCAAGAGAATGTACGAATGTGAAAGCATAGAGACTCCGAAATCGACAGGAGGTGGTAGAAGCTGGAGTTGCTTCCGCTAAGAGGTGGAAGAACAAATCAAAGCATATACGGACAAGGAATGGAAAGTAAATCCAGCCTAGAAAGATATAGGAAATACAAGAGGCAGAAAGGCACGATAGATCATATATATGACAACTCCAGCACGCTCATTGCCAGTGCAAGAGCGGGCTCCCTCAACACCAACTCTTTCAGAGCAAGATTCGAAGGAGGCGATGGTAAATGTGTGTTATGCGGACATCACACAGAGTCCCTAGAACATGTGATAATGGAGTGCAAGGAAGAACAGCGGAATGAAGCGGAGATCTGCAGAAGACTAGGCCTGCATGAAGACTCAACGAGAGGAATTGTAGAGCGGATTAAACGGAGTCTTGAAAGATAGGAGAGAGCAACGAAAGAACACATCCCACGCTCCTGCTAGATCACCGACTAACGACCCTAACCAGCAGAGTGTACTCGCCCCCGCGCACGGGGTTTCTGACATATAACAAAGTTTGTATGGGCAAGAAATGGTTGATAAACCAATCAATCAAGGTACCTGTTGAGTTCAGGGGGAATTTTGGCACTTTCAGACGCCAATGCGGAAATTGAGTTCTGTTCCATTCACTCTCAGTCATTCGACTATCAGCATAACTGTCCATTCAGAGATGAGGCATGCTGACATTCCATCACGCTCGCCCTTCTCGAGCGTCAACCCGTATTGAAACTTGTCATGCACGTGGCGTAGCGATCTTGGTCACGCAGACCGCTGGTTCTTCAATCGAAAGAATCAGATGCCTCGATTGAGTGCATTCACTATGAGATCATCGGAAGGACTTCGAAAGTATCGCACTGTCGAAAGCCTTTGCATGACGTCTGCGCAAAGGGCTCAATTAGAACTGCGGCCGCGACAACTACCGGCTTGAAACAATATCCGGACGCGATTCCATCGATAACGTGCGCTCACAAACCGAGAACCTGCAGCGAATCGAAGCCCGTCCTACAAGAGCGCGCTTCTTCATTGGTTTCATCGATACGCCAGCCCCACAACGCACCTTCTACTGCGCTCCATTGCACTCTCGACAGACTGAAGTTTTCCTCTCAAATGAAGCTTCACCGACTTCTGCTCGCAATCGCTTTGGTGGTCCAAGTGCGCGCTGCGAGAGACGACTTCGCGGGACTGAAAAAGAATCTGCGCGATGTGTTTGCGAGACTGCCCAAGATTTACTAAGATTGGTACCATGGTGTGGAAAATTGCACCGAATTCGGACCAGATTTGCTCATTCACGGAATGTCAACTGCGCTGACCGTGACTTCAGTGGGAGACGAGATCCGATGTTATCCGACATTTTGTTTAATCAACTTCGCCTTGAAATGGCTGCGAGCCAAGTCCAGAAGCGGTAGCATTCCTCGAGGTAGCAAGAGAAGGGTCCCCTCGAATCATACGGAAATCTGAAAGCCGAAGAGCCTCTCCCTCGGTCGAATTTGATTTCTCCATCCATCCGTCGGGATCCGAGGGTGAGGAAATCTCCTGACGCTGGAAATCTTCGGGTATTTCAGAGCAGGTCTTCTTTGAGAACACGGAGCTTGAAATCCTTGTGGATGTTCAGGATTGCGTTCCAAGCTTACGAGCCGATTCCATGGGTCGGCTTTCAGCGGCTATCAAACTCCGGTCTGAATATGACTCCTCGCTCTTACAAATCGCTGCCCGGGCGTGTGTATTGAGGAAGCGTGATCACTGTGAGAGAACTCTGGCACAAGCGCTTCAAGAGATCGGTCAGCGATAGCTCTCCGATGATCCTCGCCTCAAACGTCTACAACAAGGTTCCATCCAGGACATCACAGGTTCTTCTAAAGAGCGAAACTTCCTCAATCGCTATCCGCGTGCTCGCTCCTCGAAAATTCCAGCCGATTCCTGGAAGCGATTCGAACCAGGGGAGCCAAACGGTTTCCACGCCGATAGCGATTTGGTTTCGTCGTAAGCTGTGAACATCGTGAGATTCCGCTCACACTGCTTACGCTAAACATCATGTTGAAGAATCCACAATCGGTGCCGTTCTCCTCCCGGCTTACCAGAAGATGATGGAACAGAGATGACGCACGAGCGGCGGAATCTTAGGTGGACTCGGATGTCCGGACAATATTTGATTTATCGTCGGAGTATACGAAGAGCTCCTGGGCGACCGCTAGGGTGAGAACAACGGAGGGAGTCCACTTCTTTTCCACGGGTCTTGTTACGAACCGGAGCCAGACTCGGATCAATGCCAAGTTCACGTAGAGAAGTAGAATTTCGGTTCCGTGTTCGTCTACTGACTTGTACATCGTGGAAAGTTAGCAATAACTCATCAATAGCTTTGGAAATGAGCGACTGTGTTCTGGTCAGACTCGGAAATTTCCGAGCAACATAGCGGTCACGACATGGTGGAATTTCCACACACGTGTGCTACTTCGGAATGATTTCGGCTCGAATCTTAGATGGTTCGGCTTCTTCGAGCACCAAGTAAGGCTGACCGGGGCGCCCCGGTCGCTCCCGTCGTAGATGTCAATTTGCAGAGCTCACGATTCTGAGAGGAATGCTGCAACGGCGATGACACAATGGTTGCTGACAGCGAGCATTATCTGCTGGCGGAAGGCGTTTCGAAGCCGTTGTAACCTCGGTACGAAAATTAATTTTCCTCCTTTCTCCGTGGAGAACGCTATCGAGCTCTATACCGGAAATCGTGAATAAGTGTATAGAAATGCAGGACTGAACAAAGTTCCCTTGGTATTGGTATTTATTTATCCTCAAAATATGATGACACTTTCGCTTCAGTGGCGAGTAATCTCAGCGGATATTGTATGTTTCTTTCTCCCACTGCTGTAGGAGTCTCTAGGTTTGGTCCATCGTCTCTAATGAGGGGTCTTCGTCGAGTCCCAGTCGCCTTAGCACTTCCTCGTCCTCGAAGAAGGGATCGTTACATTCGCAGATGACGTGGCGCATTGTCTCCGGGACCTATCCGCATTTCACGCAGGTCGTTTCTAGTCCCGGTTCGGAGTATGTTCTGACGCTCCTTGTTCTTAGAATTCCTGCTCTGCTGAGCGCCAGCAGGGCGGATCCCCTGCTGTTATCGTAGGGGTTTTTCTTGATCCCTCTCTCCATCGCATGGGTCCTGTGGTGGGTCATACTAATTTCCCGACTCATCGAGTCTCTCCATCTAGTCGTTTCAATCTCGCGGATCTTTTCTCTGATCGCTTTGTTGAAAGTTCCTCGGAGTGGGATTCCCTCCTCCGGGAACGTCAGGGTGAATCCCCCACATTCGAATTCGCGGCATAGTTCCTGTACTCTGTGAGAAAATCATGATCGCACTCTTTGTTGGGTTGAATGTTAGTCTCATTTCGTCCCCGATTTGGGACGTGATTTCTAACGACTTTTGTAGTTCCGCGAAGTTTCTCCTCATCAGGATGAGATCGTCGGCGAAAAGCAGTCCGGATATGTTGGTGTATTTCTTCTCCAACGTGTTCCAGAAGTTTCCTTTCCTCCGTACTCTGAAGGCGTAGCCACTGTTCTGTAGGCGCTCTTCAAGTGAGGAGGTGTGTAGTAGGAACAATACAGGACTTCCTGGGCATCCTTGTCGGAGATCTCCTGTTGTCTCTTCCCACTCGGATGAGTGTTCTCCGTGGACCAGCTTGCTTCTGGTTCCCGTGTATAGTCTTCGGAGTAGTTCGATCCACGCCTGCTTCATTCCCAGCTCCCTGAGCTTCTTCCACAGCGTACAGCGTTCTCCGCCCCACTGTTGGGTTCCAGGCAGTAGGGTCATCAAGATTACCCCGCTTCAAAGTGCCTGTGGGAGGAGCGCGCTCACAAACTGTAAGATAATCGTCCGTTTGCGTTCCGTGACTGTTGTGAAGAACATGAGCTTTCGGAACGGCTTCCACGTCGTCAAACAGCTTTGAAAGTCGTTCGCTTTGCCGCCTGGGATTTCGTCGTCCCGCAATCTCCTCCTCCGGCAGAGCTTTTGGAGATTTGTGAGAGTTCTGTGCGTTACGTCTTACCTCGTTGGCAATCCATGGATGGCTACGTACAACAAAGCGAGTAAAACTCAGCTTACAGGCTCGAAAGGCGTTCGGAATCCGCGGAAGCATGGCACCATTTTTCTGCCTCGTGTCCCCCGATTTTCACGAGCCTTCGACGAAATCCGAGCTTGCACAAAGGAAACTCCGTTGAAGCCATGAAGCTAGAGCCCGGACGGAACCTCGCAACAAGACTTCTCGCTACAGTCAGCTTAGTCTTCGAGAACATGGATCGATGGCTTCTGCCACCAGCAAATCAACCCAAGTCTCGCTTCTTAACGGCGAAGCCCCGGTAAACGGGAAAAATTGAGCAGAAGATCCCCGTTCGAATGGGGGATACGTTGAACGCGCGAGAGCCTCTAGAACAGAGATCGACAAAGTCAGGCCCAAGGCCCAGAAGCTTGGGCCTCGGCGCCGGCCAAGGATCTGGCCCAATGCTCGAGTAGGAAGTATCCGGGGTCGACCTGCGGATGGTTTTGGAAAGATTCGGGCCCGATCACGTTGTCGATCTGATTTCACTCTCTGGATTCTATCTTGCCATACTTTTGGAGTTCATGGAGGGGAAGCCTTGGATCATTATACGACTTAGTCGCATCCACAGTTTTCCCGCCAATTCATGAGCTTGCATCCTTCCAAGAGAAAACGCCCCTCACGAGAAGCCAGTGTGGATCGGAAGTGCTCCACTTCGTTCATTCCCATCAGATGTTTTCCACCCACGGTGGAGGAGGGCCTCCGAAGAAAGCTCCGGGGAGGAGCGCGTTTCTAAATGACCGCGGTTACGGTTGACCGATAACTGCGAATCCATGACCGCAAAAATACCAAAAACTGCGGTTATACATATGGGAGAGCGCCCGCAAACAAGATTCTCGGCAGATCTTGCATTTATACCATCGTTTCCACGCCAAAGACAGACGGCCATTGCCAAAGACGAGGGAGAGAAATCCCTCGAGATCCTCCCCAGAATTTCGAGCGCGCCGGTTGAAGGTCTGCTCGCATCGCTCCGCTTGCTCGCCAGAGCTCTAACCTTATTCTCACTCAATGATCGGACGCCCAAAGGGTATGCATCTCGTAGGGCAGTGGTGGGCACTGAATTTCTCCCACGGACCAGAACGCGGGCTGAGAAACTTCTGACGGGCCACGGACATTCAACATGGTCGGCACCAGATGGATGTACACTCTCACCATCCTGTTTTTCAAGTTTCGCATTAGATGTTTCCGCTGAGCATGATGTGTTCTCAGTCACCACCCGCGACAGACCACCAACAAGAGGGTTGGCGAAACTCGACAATTCGGAACTCAAAACCGTGAGTCTTGATTGCGAGCACATGTTTCGTCAAGAACTCCGTAGGGTCGTAACAACTGGAATACGACCAGAGTGGGTTCTGGCTCCAGAATATAGCCCGTCAGCTCGATCGGGTTTCAGCATCCATTGCGGGATACGATGATTGATAAGAACGGTCGGAGAGGCTGCTTGAGAGAAGTGACAAGTCCTGGAATTCAGTATGGAGTGCGTCTCAAATTTTGAATTCCTCCACCGAGAACACGAGCTCTCCCAACTGTTCTGTAATGGTATTGTTTCCCAAGAAACAGGATCGATGAAGCCTCTCGCCCTCCAACCAAACTCTCGCACAGACGACAATGACGCTTCACTTGGTTCCTTGTCTGTCCGAAGTGCATAATATGATTTTATTCTCTTGTTCACGTGGTGTTTGGACATTTCAATTTCCGTTCTCAAGAGGCGGTCAGTCCTGGAACATGGTCTTACCGGGCCACAGGAAAGAGGCCGGCGGGTCACGGTTTATTCACCACTGCTATAGGGCGTTGGATAAACTTCGGTGTACTCATCGACACTGCCTTGGCCAGGATGCACGTTCCATTGTACATCGCTTGCGAATCTTTGATGCTCACGCACGGAATCCATGGGACGAACTAGTGCGGACTCACAAAGTCGAGATGCGCATTGCTTTGCCGAGTACCCCGTTTGGTACGGTTTCGAACCGTGTGGTTGGACACGGAACGGACTTGGCGTACTGTGCGGGGAATTCCGATACTTCATCATGATTCTCCCACGCCATCGATGCCACGTGGGTGGAGCATGATAGATATTTCCGCTGTGTATGATTTCTTGATCCTAACGTATGCGCAAAGCTCTGGAAGATTGCGATCAATGACCACGATTTATTTTCGTTGATTGTGGTCATTAGCCGCGGTTGAGCAGCCGTTGCAAAGCCTACCCCGAAGCGTGGGGCTTCATTTGAGACGTAATGCAGTGGATTCTGGGTTGTACGAATCTCGTTCATGCGCCCTCGGATGTGATTTGTCCATACCTGTATGTGGGGGGCAATGTCTATAATTCGTGTGTAATCAACAGTCTCGAGCGACAGGTTACCGAATCGCTTCTCGGCCACCTAGACCCCGACGCTGACCTCCTCAGAAAAGGTTCCTGCCCCAACTTCGACGATGCCCGGGCGGGTTTATGGCTTGATGCCCCGTTTGAGCGCGCGAGGAACGTCGCATTCTAGATGATATAGGATAACAATGTATTTTATAATCGTACGTGCGGATGGAATGAAAGCACAACAAGCCAAGGGAACCTCGAACTAGGAATCTGAGAATTCTCGAATTCGCGACCCAAGTTCTGTACATAGAGTCAAGAGAGGAACTATCCTTGCCACTGAGGCTCGAGGAGGAAGGCTCCGAATGGTCTTCTCAAGCTCAAAGAAGCATGACCCGATTTTGGTTGAAATCATCCAACCCTGAGAGAATCCCAGCGTTTTTATTCGTTCCGGAACTATGAGCGCTGCGGGAGATACCAGCTCGAGGTTGTGCGGTGAAGAAGACACTTCTATCCATCCGCCGCTTCGCCATTTCGGATGGTCATTTCACGATGATCCGAGTGACTGCAACTTTCAGCTTGGGATCTCCGGAGATGAGCCGACGTTCAAACGACATTTCCGAGAGTATTCAGGGAAAGTGACACCAATGCCGGCCATGCGACGGTTCAGTTGGCGAGAACGTCCCATTGAGTCACGATCGCAATCGAGAGGTGGAGGTCGAGAACGAAGAACTAGATCGTATGGCATCTTCCGGTACCTGAGGACCCAGTTTTGTGAGAAGCAATACGGCATTTTAAACCGACTCACTCTGAGGCTGGGATAGAGCCTTCCTGGAAAAAATTCATAACTCCGTTCATTCCCAGTGGAGCTTGCAAAATTCCTGCCCGGATCCGTCTCGGCGTGAGGGAGAAATTATGACACCGTTCCGACGAGATAGGCTCCTATCCAATGCCATGCTGAAGAGAACCGGAATCGGATCTGCTTGAGGCCGATATCTCCGCTCTGCGGCTGCTGACTGCCTCCGTATTTGTCATGAAGCGTCTTTCTCAACCAACCCTGTGCGACTGAAGGAAGAACAGGTGGCCACAACTCCAGTTTCGGCAGTGCAATCGCTGGTGTCAGAGAGTCGTTCATCGAATCTACTTGAGCATGTTTCTGGAAGCCGGCTGAACTTTCCACATTCGGCTTTTCCCTGATTCGACCGGAGTTCGGCGCGCTGAACTTTTGCAATTACCCGATTCTCGACTCTTGTTGCTCTAAAGTTGTTGCCAGCCGGAAACATCTTGTCCCGGGAGAACCCGACATCGGAAACGCTAGAGTGGTCTCATCGGAGCTCTGTAACCGAGAATCGTGAGACTTCCGGGCTCCGCGCCGACGACGAAGTGATCATTCTTTTCAAATTGGCTCGGGTGTGCTCGAGTGGAGTTCATCACGCCCGCTGCAGCCTGCCAGTGATCGCTCGTAGCGCAGCAGATCCGCAGGTGAATCTAGTGAATCCGTTTGGCTCCGTAGACAACACAGCTACTCCGATGAGGAGAACGATCTGTTCACTTTCTCCCTCTCCATGGTCCGCATTGTACGCTCCGAACTTCCCCATTTCAATGATCAATATTCACGATTCTCTGCGAGATGAGGTCACGATAACGCCTTCAAGCGAATCAAGATTCGCAGATCCGGATCCGCAGGATCCGCAAGATTTTTGCGAATTCGTATCCTGAAGACCCGCGCACATTTGATCGTAGAATTTCATCGGGAAATCGTTGTGCGGCAAACATGGAATCCCTGTATTTTGTTCTGCTCATCGCCTGCGTCTCTGTCACTCGCCGGTGGCAGCCATACAGCTCGCTCTCTCAAGTTATGGATGCTTTTGACGTTAACTGGTAAGCAGCGATCGTGGCGAACGTTTCTACTACTTATTTGAATATGAAATCTCTCGTTTTCAGACCGCCACCTCTTCCCTCTCATAGTACTCCAATAAGTTCTCCGGTGTGCGTGACTCACTACCAAGTATCGAACCAAAGTAGCTCAGAGGCAGCTGTCCGTGATTCAACAGCTGGCTTTGCTCGGGAGAGGGCTCGTCCGAGATGACATCCCATCAGTATCGCTACCGGCATATTATACTGGGGTCAGAATATGACCAGTTATTTGTACATTGCAGCTTCCTCTGACGCCGGTCAGGGCTGTCATTCGGCAGTGCACGCACCGGTTCCGGAACCAATGTACATTATATACCAGAGGTCATCAAACTCTCGCGCATTGGTACCCCAGGGCTGCCTCGAAACACAGTTTAGCTACCCCTGTTCTACACAATGAATCGACGCGGAGGTCCGGGTAGGGAAAAGAAGCTTTCGTTCTCTGTCGGTCATATCCTAGTCTGCACAGCGAAGAGTCCCGTGTCCTGTGATTTTGACCGCAGAACCTCGCGGATCCGTTCTGGAAAGATCCGCGGATCTTGCCTTATGGGATCCGCGGATCATGAGTTTCGCGGATCTTTGGAAGGCCCAGTCACGGGACACAAGGTCGGCTGACGCAGTCGACAGGACAACAGGAGCTACCTGTATTTGAATCCACGGATTTTTAGGGAATCTGTCCCTATGAATGGAAGTTCTGCTCCCGCTGGCAACCGATACTCCGTGTTCTCAGTCGGAGGAGGAAAACACAGATCTTCCCCGAGATTTCGCCCACAAAGCGGAGTTTTGGGAAGGCAATGATCATCTTAATCTTGCAAGCGTGGTGCCAAGTACCTTTCGAACTGGACATCAAGAGATCAGAGAACTTTTGCTGCGATGACATTGTTGCCGCGTTAAGTCGTTCAATTACTTAGTCGACGATTCTTTCCGACCGTGACTCGGATCCTGAGCGATGGTCCCAGTCTCCAGGTTGATGCTTTGGAAGAAGAAAACTCGTGTCGGAGAGAGCTCGTTCTCACTGCTGTCGCGACCGCCCTAGGACCCCGAGTGTGGTTCTCATGGGAGATTTCAATCAGTTTGTTTCAGATGATGAGTCACGGTCGACGACTGGGAGCTGTCAGTTCTTGGTATGGCTGCCAGCAGTTTTGTTAAAAATGCGCTGAAAATGCTCGCAGGAAACGTGTACGACGCCGCAGCCGGCGCAAGCCCGTCTCGCCAAAGCTAGCGCCGATGAATCCTCGCGGGGCATGAAGGGTTATGACGATCGGGGAACCCTTTGTTTCCGCTGGTATGCGTCGTTCTCCTCGGATTGATCATGTCATACACATGGTGGCACGTCGAGTTGGTGATATCTGTTCGTGTTGTCCCTCTGGAGCGCTTCCCGGGTCAGCCTCACGGTTAGGGTCCGACAAGCCGAAAATTCGGACCCGAAACGCATGAAGCCGAAAATCCGAGCCCGAAAAGCATGAAGCCGAAAAGCATGAAGCCGGAAACCATGAAGCCGGAAACCTTCTCTCCCAACGGCGGAGTGTTCGGGACTGGTTTGGCGGGATGGGATTTCTGTATCGTTTCGTCGATCTGTACCTTTGTGAGACTCATTCGGAACGACTGGGAGACGTTCTCGGATGAAATGATGACAACGGCTCAGTTTTACTCCAGAGTACGGCGAAACGATGAAAGAACCTTTTCCCGATTCGCTCTCTGATATAGAACATTTCACACGAGCGCTTTTCATCAGCGTGTCCGTTTACGGGAATGGGTCATTCTTCTAGGCACGCAAAGCGCCCCTGCGCGCTGGAGTTTGAGTGTTGTCCTGGGTCAGGGGCACCTCCATCTCATCATCGTCAAATCATTGACGCCATAGGAACTGATCGTCCGTTTAATAGGAACGTATGACTCGTCTGCCGGAGTGCGGGCGATCTTTGTAGATGCTCTAGGTACTGATCGTACTACTGCGAGTGGGACTGACAAACGCGGATTCCGGTTCAGTCGAGTTCATCTGAGCCTTCAACAGGCAGCGGATGTGCTGTGACTGCGGAAGAGGGTTTCCATGCCAGTTTTCCCTTTTCGGTAGGAAAGAACAAGGTGTTGTAACAGCGTATTCTGCGAATAGTACTAGAACTGGAGGTGAAGATTCCTCTTCAGTTCTAGCGAGTTGACCCCGGAAACTTCAAGATTCGCGTTCAGCAGATTGCTTCCCGTAGCAGCTACACCTTTGGTCAGTTCGAACTAGGGATCGTAGATGCGGAACAGCGAGGACGTAAGCGAGGCAGAAGAAGTAGGTAGGCTGAGCATAACGAAGGTGCAATTACTACCCGCTAAACCAGTATCGACCGCTCCGCTGTTGGGAAAGGAGGTTTTCGGCTTCACGCTCTTCAGCTTCATGCCTTTCGGCTTCATGCTTTATGGGCTCGATTTTTCGGCTTCATGCATTTCTGGCTCGATTTTTCGGCATCCAGGGTATACACCAGCCTCACGACCTCTAGTCGTTCGCTCAGACAGTAATCAATGGTTCTCTGGAATTCCTCACATAGGGGCAGTATTCAATCGACTGACCTGGGCCGGGCGGGTTTTCAACTCTAAAACTGTCCGCCCGTTTTGAGCAGGGGCGTGGGCAGAGTCCGTTCTGTCGGCCGTCTCCCGAGTGGGGCAACGCGGGATCGGACGCCCTAACGGCCCCCAATCCTAACGTCACTGGAGGCGATACGGAAATCTGAAAGAATTGTATAACTTCGTGGTATGACAGATGATGGGACCGCAAACAAGGCTCGCAAAACCAATCGAGAGCCGATGATTGAGGGTTATGAGAGAAACATCAAGTTTTCAGCTGATGTTTCTCTGCGCTGAGTTTTCGAATCCCGCCTCTTCCTAATCAGCGAACAACGAGCGGCATCACCCACGTGCCGGCACACAATCGAGCGATCGATCGACCGATCTTTCAACTCTCGAGAGCGTCGATTCGGAATCAGTTCGGTCGCTGTCGATTTGTACAAAAGCCGCTCCGAAAATTGGAGAGACTCATCTGTTCGGAACATCTGATCGTGCCCAGCAACATGAGGACTCTCCTGATCTTCGCCCTCGTGGCATGCTTGCTGTTCGTAGCCGTGTCTGGTCAAGACGATTCGGTCACCGAGATAGTCAGCTCGACGACGAACGGAACAATGGGAGGAGGCGACCAGCAGGGAAATCAGGGAGGGAACCAGCGGGGTGATTCGAGCAGTCTCAATGACCTCATCCAGAGATTCAGAGAAAGAATGCGGGCGATGTTCGGAAGGAACGGTGAAACGGTGTCGGTTCTCGGAACGGTGTCGGTTCCCAGAACGGTGTCGGTTCCCAGAACGGTGTCGGTTCTCAGAACGGTGTCGGTTCCCAGAACGGTGTCGGTTCCCAGAACGGTGTCGGTTCCCAGAAGGGTGTCGGTTCCCAGAAGGGTGTCGGTTCGGTCGGGTACCAGTTCCCCGAATCCAAATTACCCTCTCTCACCGCTAAATCCTCATGCGCTGAACTCCATGCCCGATTCGCGCGCCGACAGAACTTCGGAAGTTCAAGTCAGCCAACACTGCCTCTCCCTCAAGGGTGACGTTACCCAAGAGTTCTAGTCTCCTATCCCGATTGAAGTTCACGATATTTCTAGTAGGTCTCCGTGGAGACGTCCTTCACAAAGAGCCTAACCTAACCTAACCCAGCACTGTACTTCACTGCACGAACGCGACTTTGAATAATCTCTTTGGATATCTCTTTCAGTCAGTTCCTATGCTTCTCCTAGGGATCCGTCGTGACTCTAGACCTAGACTCTAGAGCGTGAGGATTTGGCGGTGAGAGAGGGTAATTTGGAGTCGGGTAACTGGGATTCGGGTAACTGGGATAGGACGGTCGGTTCTCAGAACGGTGTCGGTTCCAGAACGGTGTCGGTTCCGGGAACGATGCCGTCTCGGCATAATCTGGAGCTCACGCACCAGAAGTTTCAGCAGGAGGAGAATTCCCGTCACGTGAACAGTAAAGCAGCATAAAACTTCGTCGAATCGTTATCGTGTTCTGGACATTGGTTCCTAATCATGCGAGATTGTAACGGTCAGGAACAGGCGTGTCGAGCAATATCTCAGAAGAGAAGCAGCCGAAAAAGCTCAGGGAAGTCGAAGCGACAAGTCTGTCGAGCCTCCTCGGCGTCCAGTTGATTCCCGTGCGCAAGAGATACTTAACTCGCTCGCCCCGCGCAGAATTGACTGAACGAATACTCTGGCTGGTCAACCAGAGTCCCGTTATATTCCAGGGCTGTTAGAGAGTTCTAAGATCAGCAATGTTGTTTTAGAGTGCTCCAGAAGGGTCCCAACGGCTGACAGCTCTTCGAGTCACCTTGCTTTAGCGCTGCCTTCAGCTCCTCGCTGATTGCTCAGTGTGAGCTCGAGGGCTGCAGTTGCTACCCATTGGGCTCTGAAGGACTCGACCCCATTGAACCCTCGCATGGATGTGGCGAATTCTTCCCCTCGTACTCCCAGGTTCCTGTGATCGCCAATGCTGTGTCGTGAGGACACGGAGGCGGGCTATCTCTCGATACCGGAATCGTCTGTTACCCATAGCGGTTCTCTCGCCTCACTCTCGGATTAGGCTATCCGATGCAGCAAGGATCTCCTACAGCATGCCTCTTCTAGTCAAGCGTTATCATTTCTCGGCAGCTCGATGGTTGCTGTCAGGATGAATAGGTTGTTGTCACCGATGCGGCTTACTCGGAATCCGTTTCGCATTCTCCAGAGGATTCAGCTATCTTCGACCCGCTGCGTAATTATATCTGACCAGCCGGCCTTTGGCCGACTGGAGTCGGCCGCGCTGCGCGCGGTTGGACGGCGCTCTCTGCCATCGAGGCACTCCCTTCACCCGTTCAGCATTCTGATTTTGAAATATATGGTCAGATTGTTCTCGGAATCACCCCTCCAGAGTTGGGAAGTAATGCTCAGATTGGTCTCGGAATCACCCCTCCAGAGTTGAAAAGTAATGCTCAGATTGACCCCGGAATCACCGCTCCAGAGTTGGAAAGTAATGGCCAGATTGGTCCCAAAATCACCCCTCCAGAGTTGGAAAGTAATGGCCAGATTGGTCCCAAAATCACCCCTCCAGAGTTGGAAAGTAATGGCCAGATTGGTCTCGGAATCACCCCTCCAGAGTTGGGAAGTAATGCTCAGATTGGTCTCAGAATCACCCCTCCAGAGTTGGGAAGTAATGCTCAGATTGGTCTCGGAATCACCCCTCCAGAGTTGGGAAGTAATGCTCAGATTGGTCTCAGAATCACCCCTCCAGAGTTGGGAAGTAATGCTCAGATTGGACTCGGAATCACCCCTCCAGAGTTGGGAAGCAATGCTCAGATTGGTCTCGGAATCACCCCTCCAGAGTTGGAAAGTAATGCTCAGATTGGTCTCAGAATCACCCCTCCAGAGTTGGAAAGTAATGCTCAGATTGGTCTCGGAATCACCCCTCCAGAGTTGGGAAGTAATGCTCAGATTGGTCTCAGAATCACCCCTCCAGAGTTGGGAAGTAATGCTCAGATTGGTCTCGGAATCACCCCTCCAGAGTTGGGAAGTAATGCTCAGATTGACCCCGGAATCACCCCTCCAGAGTTGGGAAGCAATGCTCAGATTGGTCTCGGAATCACCCCTCCAGAGTTGGGAAGTAATGCTCAGATTGGTCTCGGAATCACCCCTGCAGACTTGAAAAGTAATGGTCAGATCGGTCCCGGGATCACCCCTCCACGTTTTGAAAAGTAAAGTCAGACTCGTACCGGAATCACCTCTCCAGACTCGGGAGAGTATGTTCAGATTGGTTCCAGAATCACCTTCATGTCTTTCAGAAAAAGTGCGGACAACTGACGGACTGACAGACTAAGCCGATTATATATAGTAAGGATAAGGATAGATGTCTTTTAGAGATTCGATGTGGTATTGTCGGCCTTGAGATCGGCCGGTATCTGCAGCACCGTCCTCTTTCCGAGCTCGACTCATCGACTACTGATTCTTTGTGGCTCCTCCAGCTTGATTAAAAATCGCCGAGGATTCGGAACATCTCTCCCGTCCAAGAACTGACCCCCAGGGCCCAGCGCCTACCCGAATGCGTTTGTTCATGTTGTAGGTGCTCCCTTCAGAATTTGATTGGCAACTCGTGTCAGGTGCGACGAGAGGTCCGTTCTAGGCACGGTCAGTCCGTGGTCGTCGGTAGTTTTTGTGATTGTTAAGATTTTGAGGTTGATTATACAGTTGAGTTGTGGGGGCTGATTCGCCATCTGATGCATGCGAGCAGTAACATGGCAGCATGAATATTTCCGGGATGAGAATCTCTCTTCAAAGAATATCTGGACTGATTGTGAGAGGGTATGAGACACGACATGAACTATACGGCGGCCTCTTCGGTATGAATGAGAAAATGAGTCCCACGGGTACCACGAGCGGCCGGCTGGAGAATAGACGGTCGAAGAAGAGAAAATATTTATCGAGTTAGCAACGAGTTTTATGCGGACCATGCCAAAAAAGTGGCCGTCTTCAAGCGGTTGCTAAGGACGCCCGATGGTCGCTGAAACGACGGAAATGACGCATAAGCCGTTCGCCTTTTCTTGGTTGATGCATAGCGGTCGAGAGTCGCGGAGAAGTGGACGGGTGGCAGGGCTCCTTGCCTTAATCCAATACTCTCTTCACCGAAACCAATTTCAAGAATCGCGGGTGCCAAACTTGAGCCGATGGCGCTGGCGGAATAACGGGAAGTGCAGAGTGGTGCTCGTAACGAAGTGTGGGTCACTGAAGAAAGCTCCATAATCAACGGAATCCAATTACGGAATTTTCGCGTTATCTCTGCGATTAGTTCCATCTGTATATCAGGTCGTCAAAGATGTTCGTGCAGTTTCCTTCCCTGAATTATACCTTCAAAGCCGCACGAGTATTTCTGAGGACCGAATACTCGGATCAGCGATCTATTTCAACGTTCCGATCCTGAGATAAACTAAGCCTGGAGCTGATGGTCCAGCTCAGATCGATGAAGGGCGCTGTTCAGCGATCCGATTGGATGGGGGGCTATGCTCCATCGACGTTCTTGTAACTGAATCAAAACCCGTTCGAACACCGATTGAAGATTCTTGGGGTTGAGTCAACACATCGCCCTGCGAGTGCTCGAAGACCTTTGATTTTCCCAGACTTCTTTTCTCTCTTGGATGCTTCCAGGACCTGCTTTTCAGACTCCCGTCAACGGGGAGCAGGTAGGGAACCGACTATTACCGAATCGCTCCTAGAATTTCAAGGCTCGAGGTCACGACTGAGTGGAACAGGACATAGCTTACCTCGGGCTCGGAACGGATCCAGCGCCGATTAGACCGACACAGGACGGCATTTAGATGGGGGTTGGGATGTGATTCAAACTTCGTGACGCGCTTGGGCTTCAATTCCCGCGTTCAGGGACTATAAATCTCTCTATTCTCTCCGCCGGCGTTTTCCCTCCGCCTGCGTCCCCGACGACGCAAAATGCTTACTATTGACATTTGGGTTCTGTCGATTCTTGGGTTGCCCTCATCTCTGCTTCTGTTCCGCTTCCCAAAGTTGAAGAGAAGGATTAGCATGCTCGACTCGCGAATATGCTCCGATTGGCGGACGTTCTTGGGGGGTTCAAAAGTCGGCGAGGCTGGCCGTCAAGGAGAAGAAAAACTGAATCCAGGTCTGACTGAGAGTCCAGAACTGCCCAGAGTCCGCTTCCCAGGCACGCGACCAAGGGAAACTGCTTTGAAGGTACAAAGTTCAAGGATTGCCGAATTAAACGAAACAATGAAACATCAGTTGGTCAGCAGGGGCGGCGAACATCGACAAGCAAGTGCGACGGTTGCCGACATCTGGACATCATCCGAGGATCAGAAGAGAGTTCTCCGTCGACCGAGTCGTCACGCTCTGAGTTTCTATTCTCGCTCAGTTTTGTGTGACCCGCCACCCTCCTCTCCAAAAATTTGCTGGGTGTCGCAACTCCAGCCATGAAGACCATCACCGAAACTTCGACACAGGCCGAGTCCGACGCTCCGCAGCATCTATCGTGGAAACGGGCCTCGCGAGTTCTTCTGCCCATGTGCATCGGCTTCCTGCTCCAAGGCATAGGCTACTCCTACCTGAACTCCTTCTTCAACATCTACGCGCTCAATGTTAAGTCCCTGACCTCAACTGAATACGGCATCATAATGGGAGCGTACTACGCTGTGATTGTTCTGGTGGCGCCTCTCACCGGCAGACTAGTCAATGCCAAAGTGTTCAAGGAGAAAACGCTGCTGCTTATCGCATGGTCGATTGATGGGGTGTTTTGTCTCATCATGTCTTTCGTGCACAAACTTGGAGGTGGATTGCCGTTCCTCGTTGGATCCCTCGTTGTTCGAACTCTTGAAGCGATTGGTTGCGCGATGGGCTTCGTCGTGCCGTACATCATCGTCGGGCTCGAATTGGATGAGATCAAGCATGTGATCATCCCCGTCCTGGAAACAAGTTTCGGGGCATCGATTATAGCGGGTCCAGCTCTCAGTGGATATCTCTTCGATATCGGAGGCTTCCCGCTGCCGTTCTGGGTCTTGGGGGGCATGCTGGTGTTTTTAGTGATTGTTGCCATTTTCCTGTTCCCGAAAGCACGACCACCGACGCCAGAGGAATCGGCTGCGGAGAGCGTCGGTATTCTCGCCGCGCTGGAACCCTCGGTGGTTGTGAACGTGCTTTGCACGATCAGCTCTTTCGTTGTGGTGTCGTCCAACGAGTCGACGCTCGCTCGGCAGCTGAATATCCTCTTCGGAACGAGCGCCACCGATTCCGGCTTCTTGTTCCTGTACGCCGGGGGACTTTACTCTGCATCGGGTTTGCTATCCGGATTCTTCTCGGAGAGAGTTGCCGATCCTCGATATTTTATGTTGTTCGGACAGATCCTCTCGCTGGTATCCTTGGCTTTCCTTGGACGATTGATTCCGACTGAGCTAACGTTCGATCTCGTGCTCATGTCTCAGATGCTTCTGGGGCTCGGTACTGGGACCGCATTCGTGTGCTCTTACCTACAGTCTTTGACGCATCTCTCGAGAGGGAGAGAAAACAAGGCGTTCCACACGGCGCTCTCAGCCATTTACTGCCCTTCCGCTGCATTCGGTTCCGCGGTCGGACCTCTCGTATCAGGGATCATTCGCCATCACTACTCGTACGAAGCGATAATATACTTCAACATTGTACATATCGTGTGCGCCACTCTTCTGCTTTTCTCCATGATTCTCAGTGAACGATGCCATTCCGAAGGAAAAGAGGAATCTTCGACTCAGGTGGAAAATCAAGTTATGGCTCGGAGAACTCGCAGCCAGTGAATTTCCGCAATGGAGGACTGGATCAAAGCGGACAACGCAATGCTCATGGTTCGGCCACTACCTTATGGAATGCTCAGAAATAAAAAGCGCGTCGTTGATATCCCTGTAGAAAATGTGTGTTTGGTCTCGATCTCTCGCATCTCTCCCCGGATCGTTTTGTTTGACACGCCAATCAGAGGGGAAACGGCCCGCACGTGTGTCGGTGTGTGATACCCTCACTACAGAATTCACGCTGTAGATCCCAAGCTCTTCAATATGCATTTGATTCAGTTTCGTTCTGATCCATCATGCTCAGAACGGCACGTGAGCGGAGGCACTGCAGTCTCAGGGGAAACGGGAATGTTCGCAAAAATGCTGGAACAGCTATCCCCAAGCATTCATGGTATTTTCCCTTCCTTTCGGAGGCACCGGCTGGCGAACTGTTCCAATTTCCATTCACCTAGAATTCACGCTCCCAATGCGCTGCGTGATGCGGACTGGTCCGGGAAATAACGGTCTCTCCAAGACCACTGGAACTCTGTGGGATGGCACATATGCTGTACGAATTGGCTTGAGGTTGAAATATGACCACATGCCAACTTGGTAGAGCTCACGATTGAAGTGAGTCATCGCCAAAACATCCAATTCCTGGAAAGCTCCCCGTAGCGCTGGGATCCAGGAGCATGGAAAGACAGCAAGCTTGCTATTAGTTCCTGTACGGTGAGGTATGTGAGGAGTGATTGGCCTGTGTGCTGTCGCGACGCTCGCTATTATTTTCCCGCAGCTTGGGGGACTTCTCCAGCGTCCAGATTGATCGAAAATAGCTGGAACTTTTCTCTTGCAACCCGGAACCCAACCATAGATTGCACATTCAAATGACCTCGATTGCATTGTTGAGCCTTCGTAGCAGAACAAAACAAAGCAATGCGGGATTGAATTGCATCCCGGGTTCGAGATCTGCTCATCATTCTCCGGGATCTGAAGCATGAACATGTGCTGATAATTGCGGATGTGTCGTCCACGACAGTGTGGACACAGCAGTGCAAAAGTGGCCAATGGACGAATCTTCTCCAGGGACGGGGAGGGCACGGCGATTGGGGCCGGAAACTGAGTCACTGTCGAAAATGTTCTGACACTCCGCGCAAAAACGAGGTCGCAAACATCGAGCTTTCTCGGCTGCCATGGTTTCACCCTAAGTTAAACCTCAGGTAATTATGAGGTGGAAGCTTGAGCAAGCGCCGGACCGATCCGCTCAGTGGCCTTGGACGTCGCTGCGCACTTGGGACGTCATCCAAGCTTCGGCGGAAATTACTCATGTCGCGACAGCGAATAGCTTCTCATTTCCGAGGTGTTACAAGGTGATCCATCCAGCTGACATCTCTCGCGCTCCCGAATTCCAACGATATTCGAAAACTCGCGCATCATCAAGCACTCAACAAACGTGGGACGCTTTGCGCGATGATTCGTTCTCTTCTTAATTTTCGCCGATCCGCAAGTGTAAACATTCCTGCCTCAGCCCCATTCGGGAACCATCTGTGGCTCATCACGGAGCTCAAGCGGGACAGCCATTTTCAAAACTTTCCTGACCCACCTATGAATAGGAACTCCGGCAACCTGTTCCGAAGAAAGCTCGTGGAGGTTGCAAATCTCTGCTTTCCGGCGACACTCCCTGTGGGACTACAGGGTGGCTTTTTTTAGTCGGGAATTTGCGAGCCCGATCTTGTTTAGGCAGGGAATTCAGGAGGATCCGGTAGAAATCCCGGTCAGGAGATGGTTTTGAAAATGACCCTTCCTTTTTTTTCGAGGTCTTTCTAAAAGTTATCGTGAAAACGTCAATATTTATCGGATCGGACTCGTGGGGGTAGCATTCGACGCGCAAAAGTAAGCCCGTCATTCGCCGGAAAACCGAGCGCAGTTATCTCATTTCCCCGAAGAATGGCAAGCGATCGTATCAACCCCTTTTTCAAGGCCTTGCCCATTGGCTAATTTCGTTTTTCTCGCTTTTCCCCGCATTTCTTCTCGTAAGTCCTCAACGAGGCAGAATCGGAGGTATCTCCCCCGGTGAAAATTACTCAGAAATGGGTGAATCATGCGAACATTGAGCTGCGAGATCGATCTAATGATTTTTGATTTTCACCGGAAATCACCCATGCTCAGGATTCCGCCCTCGGTTGCCAAAATCACCCTCGACACCAAAGGAATTCTCGATACGATCGGTTGCCATTTTTCGGAGAAACGAGATAACTTCAATCGGTTTTCTGGCGAATGACCGGCTTCCTTTTGCGCGTCGAATGCGCACGAGTCCGATCCGATAAATATTGACGTTTTTACGATAACTTTTGAGAAGACCTCGAAAAAAAAAGGGTCATTTTCAAAACCATCTCCTGACCGGGATTTCTACCGGACCCTCCTGAATTTTGGATCAAAATGACCGCCCCGATATCCTCTATCGATAACCCTTTGATTTTTGAACAAGTTTCAAAAATTGACGAAGTTATGGCCAAAACAAGATCGGGCTCGAAAATTCCCGACTAAAAAAAGCCACCCTGTACATCGTCGGAGGTGCGGGTTCTCAGGCGTTGAACGTACGTCGCACGTTCTTACTTCGGCGGAAGATCTCCGACCCTCCGGCAAGAGGTTCGGGGTGGTTCCCTCATCAAGTGGTTTAAATGATCCACCCTAGTGGATCAAAGCGACCCTTCTTCCAACAGCTATGTTTCCGTTCTTCCCTGCTCGCGTCCGATTTGGCAGCGGTCCCCCCAGCTTCACAGAGATATTCTGTGGAAGCCCTAGATCACTTGCACACTTGTCAAAACTCTGCAGCTGAGTTGGCCGAACTCTCTGTTCCCTCGGAACAATCGGATAGCGGGCAGGTCTCTCAAGGTCTTGTCCGCACGGACACATTGGCCAAATTCCTCTGTGAGTGCAGAAACGGAATGGAAACGCGACTCTGTGGAGTACCATATGAGCGTGTTCGTGAACTGTTCCCATCCATTGGCTTGAAGACTATGCAGATTTGCCTGGAAGTTGAACGTGATGGACAGCAGAGTTGAGCAGATTCGGATCACGTGATTCGATAATTTTTCGATAGTCGCTTATGGGGAATACACCTCAGAGTGCGCTATTCATCTCGATCTCCCGCATAGGACTTCCTTTTGAAAGCTTGCGATTTTCTGGAGCTTGCCGGTTATTCTCTCACGTAGGATTCTCCAGAGGACGCCGCCGGATGCATACAGCTGTAGCCGAAAAACTCCCGGAAGAAACCGTTGGAGCCAATCATTGTCCTATAAAAGTTCTACCGGTGCCGTTTGACGCAGTTTCACGAAACCTTTGCGAAAACCGCGCTAATTTCGGAGACACGCATGGCGTGGCCGTGCCACCAAAATCCGGACAGCTCGGTGAGCGCGTGACCACCTGCGACAGAGTGCGCGTGGCCACGAGCGCACTTCATGGTGACGCTGCTCCGGAGTGAGCGACGAGAGGGAGACTGAATGAAGAGATTTAGCAGGTAATACAGTCTGCAGATCCGTTTGGTTCGCGTGGAAACGTCTTGGGTTAAAAGGAGAAATGTTTGTGGCGTTGGAGCGTGTCAGCGCTGGAAAACCGCACATCGGATGGAATCCTCCGAACATGAGTATGTTTGGAGATGAGGATCTTTCACGATGTCGGAGCTCGTAGTGGCTCGGGGCTACGTCAATTTCCGACGATTCTCACCTGAGCTGCGTGTTTTCTGATGAGAAGTGAAAGATGAAGGAAAACTCGATTAAGACCAGGTAGTGAAACATGGAGTCATTGGTTGACTGATGTGGCCTCTCGCCGCCATCGTTGCCTCCTTGTTCGTCGGTCGTTTCGAGCGAGTGTAATTGTTGGTATGCCTCGTGGTCTTCTCAGTCTTTTGACGTAGCATACGTCCCACCAGACGTAGTCTATGCTGCTCGCGAACGGAAGTTCGCTGGTCGTACATGACGTCACTTTCAGGATATGATGAGGGTTTTAGAGAAATCTAGGATTCAACGTGACTTATTCGAGCTCGGTGTATTGTGAGAGTTCTTGGTGCAGTCACCCGATGAACAGCACTCTCAGTTCAGTCCTTCTGACAAGGTTCTCCGAAATCAGCTCATCCTCGGCCCTCGCTAGGTTGCGAGTCACTACGCGGTGCTGCGTCTACCCGCCATAACTCTTCAAACCAAAGCTTTCAATTTCAGCGGGCTGCCTTCTCGTGAACATGCGGGCTATGCAGCGTGAGCTTCGCTAGACACTTCTGGACCTGAACTTTCATTCCGGTCGGACAACTATTTCTTGAGCACACGCGTCACCTACCGTGCGACGCGCGCTGGAACGACATCATAGTTCTGGGACCGAACCTCAGTGTCCAACAGTTGCGAAGTTGCGAAGACTCACTTTCCTTGGATTCCCCGATCTACCAGGGCTCACCACGGGACTTGAAACTCGCGCCACGCCTCTCCTTGAAGCTGTGACAATCATCGGAGACCAGTGAGCAACGACGATGAACAACATCGGAGCCCGGCGTCTTTGAGAGTCCGCCGAAAGACCGTGATAATCTTCGAGAAAAACACTAGCTATCAGCAGCTACGTCCGGTAGCTCGGTTCCTGCAGTGTGCATGCAACGGATAAATGAGGGCAAATCAAGCTTTTCGTGCGGATTGAATACTCCCCATCACATCAGTCGAAGTTTAACGCTCGTTGTCAACATTCAAATCCTTGAGTGACGAGTTTAACGAGTTGAAGAAGTCCTACGTCGCAGTGTGCAGCCAGCGAGAAGTTCCGCTGACCTTTAAAAATGGCACTCGAGCGCTTCCTGGATGAAAGCGTTCGAAGGTTGCCAGGTGATAGGAACTTTTATTCGAATCGACCGGTGAGGTGACAAAGAGTGAGCGTTCGATCACTCTATAAAGCCGAACAGCTCGCCACCAGCTTTTAGTTCTTTTCCCCCTACTGCCTTTTCCTTCATTGCTCCTTCAGCTCGTCACCTGTATCTACCCTTGCGGGCTCGGGGTTCCTGTGCAGATGTGAACACGAGCGTATTTTGCATATTTCTGTCATATTCATGGTACGGACTCATACTAATGAGAACGTTGCCTGCGTCAACCACAGCGAGCATACTCCCATGACGGACTCGAATCGCATTGTTCCCACGCGAAGACGTATTCTCAGCGGGAAAAAAAAAAACTGGAAAATACGCTCCTCCATGTCCGAATGACAATATGTCGAGAAATGCTTTGAGCGAAGGCCCGCTTGATACTCGAGCTTGGAGAAGGTCTCGATCAAAGAACCTGGACGATCAAATGAACAGATGTCCAGAATACAGTTGAAGAGAGAGTGAAGTTCACTCTGACTTCCCATTCCAGTACTTGACACTCATCAATGCTGCCTGTAATGAGGAAAACATATCGAGGCTCGAGCCTTTCCCGGTCATACAAACTGGTGGATCTGAAAACGTCGTCCTGTTCAGTTCATGTCCGGTTTTCTCAAAGAAAATGTTCGATCATGTGTCGTCTCTATTCATGAGCAATGTCGATATGCAATCGATCGTGCGCATCCTGCCTTGTCAGCTGTGAGTTCATCAGGTTTTCAACGTGCCGTCGTAGAGAAATCCGATTCACAAAAGCTCTGCTCACGTTAGTTCCGTGGAGAAGTGCGACGTGAAGGCTCGGCGGGACACGGCAAATGTAGAGAGCAGCGCAGCATGCTGTATACGGGAATTTCTTCCCGAATATTGAAGGAGTCTACTGGAAGAAGAGACAAGCTCGAGAGATGGCTGCCAGATATTGGCTGCAGCCCTTATCGAACTTCGAGGATTCCGCAGCGTTTGGTCCAAGAATTATCGATCTTCTTCCGCGACGCTTATTGAGGAAAAATAATCTCGGGATCATGGAACGCTCCTGTCGTTCTTGAATGAATTATTTAATATCGACAAGAAATACATTTTTGTGTGCATTTTTCCGTCTGTTGCGTGGTGAGCAAGCTGGTCCGAATGCTCACATGGGTTTCTCAAGTATCTTTCGGTGAGGGTTTTTTTTCTAACGGGCCGCGGGCTGTGAAGGTATGATATTGTGTTGCCAAGAAAGTCTCTAAGTCAGTACGCGACAACGGCCGACTGCCTGACATCATCGGTGTGAGCCAGAGTGCCAACATCGGGAATCATGTTGAAGGCGGCAGGGCCACCCGAAATAGTTTAGTATCGATTCTGAGGTAAGTGCGGGAGTCGATAGAGGAACCTTTCTCTTCATCCTGAGAAAAACAGAACAGCAATACTTGCTTCACTATCCGAGTCATGCACCGTTGAAGGAGCCAGACCGAGCATATATTGTGCAACGGTATGATATCCCTCCCTAGCCAGATGCTCTGGCGTCTTTCCGCGATGGATCTAGGGTCCCTGGGATATGTTCTGCAGAATCCATCGTCTGCGCGTCGTGGGAGGCAATTTCGATATCAGCCGCGCTCTCCCATAATCGAAGACCCGCCGAACTATAAATCCGCTCATATTGCTCATAGTCGGTTGGGGGCAGTGCCGTAGCCAGGTGGGCGGGCGAGCAGGGTTTTGCCCCCCTCCCTCCTTGAGATACTGATTTAGTACTATCTTAGTCTAATCTGAGAATTTTTTGGATCTCTAGCCTTCTGGAACTGATTTCGGATCTCTAGCCTTTCGGAACTAATCTTGGATCCCTAGGTTTTCCCAAGGTGTCAGAGAATGCGTAGGAGGTAAGTGGACAGAGAAATGTTCCAGCCTCACCACGGGAAACTCTGGCTACGCCACCACGGGGGGGGGGGGGGGGGGGCGCAGCGCACGAAAGGCGACGTGGAATCGAGTTCATGACAGAGACTCGATCGATGCAATGTTGTGAGGAGCGTTGTCCGGTGTTTCACTGAGCCGTAGGGTAAAAGTACCAGCTATGGGCCACTTACCAGTTTTGGGCCACCCACTACTTATGGGTCAAATACTGACCAGTAATGGTCCATCGACGGATATCGGAGTACTGCTCCAAGCAGAGGCTTTTCGTGGGGAGGAAGCGCCTCTCCTTCGTGACGAGGTATGGTCAGATTTGTAGTAGGCTCGAGTTGGAATAACTCGAGGTGATCGCGGTTTAGCCGAGGTCCAGAGGAGAGTGGAGAGAGAATGAAAGTTAGCGCCGTCAGCAGAGTGTGCGTCGGTGTGTAGAATGTGTATGTGAAGAGAGATGCATGAGAGACGGCCACGAGCGGAGCGAGTGCTAGCGTCGATGAAAAGTATCGAATAAACTGAGTGACGCCGAATCACCGTGAGATCCCTCCCCTTCGAAAGTCCAGGCCTTAGAGCACGTAGGAGACGATTACAGATTGGTCCTGGAACCACCCCCATATATTCTATAATGAGTGCGGCCAAACTGACAGACGAAGCGGATTATATGTAGTGAGGACGAATTCGAAGTCATAGGGGCTTTGCTGATGAGGACCGGAGCTCTCCTTTTAAGTCCCCACACGTTCCCGTTGACTCTGCAGTAGACAAGAGATGGTCCCCTTGTGGAAAAGTTCACCGCCCTTGAGGCCCTTAACTGGTCAGTAGGTGGCCCAATACTGGTAAGCGGCCCATAACTGGTACTTTTACCCTACTTCATCGTTGTGTCATCCATCCCATTATTTATGCGTATCATAAATTGATTGCGAATCAACCTGGTAAATCCGACTCTTGAGGTCGATGAGTGTTCTGGCAGAACCGCAGCCAATGGAACGTCAGGACAAATTCGCTATACGTCGATACCCTGACATCGGTTCCAAGCTCGGGTGCAAAGCCGCTCCGCTTGGGCAGAGCCTGATACGTCTCACTGCCGGCGCGAACCAATTCATGAGTAAGATTCCCCCTCACAGGGCCGGAACTGTTCAGTCGTCAAAATCGTAAAGCGGAGAGCTTTCACTGGAGTAAAGTTTGATGATTGCGAAAATGCAGACAATCAGGACATGACCGTACAGCAAGAAGCACAGGATGTTATGTAAGCTGAAAACTGCATTGCGGGTTCGGCCATTCGTCGGATACATGTTGAGTCCGACGGATGCTAAATATTGACGGCGATTCAGTTTCTGCATTTCTGCTCGCGGGTGATCCAGACGCAGCCCTGCAACAAGGAGCCGCCTCCGAACGCGTTTCAGAACTCTCTCCAGAGATAGGGCAGCCTTGATAATCGAGAACGATGTTATAAAAGAGAAGACAAAGCATATGACAATGGCGCATGATAAATCCGAACCTTGCGGCAAGACCAAGATCGCACCGTTTTTCAGGAGCTGCGTGTACATTCTGAAGAACGCCAGGGCCAAAGTCTGTGGAAGAAATCCGTTGGCATCCTCGAGTTCTGACAAAACAACTGAAGCCACTTGCTCGGAACTGCACCGGTCAAGAACCTTCCCAACTGTTTTCTCTAGTACCGAAATATGTTTCGAAGCGAGAGCATCGATAACGAACGTGCCTGTGAGAATGAAGTAGTAATAACAGAACCGCAAACATTGTGCTCCAATGTCGCCGAAGTAACGCACTAACGTCGAGCTCACATTATAGTCGCACCAGTCATCATAGAGAACAGTAACGGCTGTCAATGCAATAGAGCCGTGCTCACGAATGGACCACTTTTGAGGCAACTTTCGAGAGCACATGAATCGACGACTGAAGAGAATGTTGAAGTTCAGCGCGATGAACGATAAAACATTCCATGCGTACACTTCACGGGGTGCATCATCGATGAAATCTCGAGAAAAGACATGGATGAAGCCGAGAATGTATCCCGAGTGGAACAAACTGGCGAATGAGATGAAGGAAAACTCGGTTTTTTGATTGCAAAGGCCAAGCGAGTAGAGGAGTGCATCGAGAGGCAGCGATACTCTCTGCTTGCGCAAAAATATGCCCCACGCTTCCGACCACGAAGCCCTCCACCGAGCGAACGAAGTGTCGCCTCTCCTGAGAACCTCCATGAATTGAGGAGGAGAAGCTTTTAGAAAATGGATGGCCTCCTCAAGACCTCCGGAGAGTCGAGGTCATGGACTGAGGCTCTCTGTGGTATTCAAGTTTTTTCCCCTGCGCGCTGTACAGCATCAAAGCCCCCGGTGTAGTCACATTACACGATCGATAGATCTATCAGCGTGGATTAGAACCAAGTCTTTTGTCAGCAAGGCTGAGATACCTTTGAGGGCAGCGAACGGAGTTCAGGCAAACTCAGCCTGAGAAAGGATCTCAACCCGAGCCGTGGACGTGAACTCTCACTTTGTCACTCACGTGATGAGACCGAACGAAGAACAGAAATCGCTGGTAGCGTCGGAGGATACGGCGTATCTATTTTTGCCGTGGCTGTAGGTCGAAGACTCAACGGAGGCTCTCGCGGCTTTCAACGAAGGCGGCGCACAGCGGTCGGGATTGTCGGAAAATCATAACTTTTGAACGGCTGGACCGATTTTCCTGAATTTTCGCGAGCGAGTTCTGAGTTCAGAGGAGCAACTTTCGAGCATATAACCAACTTCCAAACTCTCTCGGGTGAAAAAAATGAGGCGAAATCGGAAAAAAATATGGAAAATTCACGATTCCGGCCAAACGACTGGATTGATCTAAAATCGGCGAGAAGGGTCGGAAAGCTGGTGCGATCCCGCATTTTTTTTCCCATGAGGAAAAGTTTCAACGGGCCCTTCGTAAGGGAGGTTTAGACCGATTTTTGAAAATGCCCATAACTCCTCGAAAAATGCACTTTTTTCACCGGTTAAAAAACGGAGGATGCGCGCAATTTCTCGGGCTAGCTGATGCCGTCGATAAACCGATTACTTTTTCTCGGCAAATCGCTGTTATAACCTCATTTTGGTGAGAAAACGCATTTTTTTTGGTTTTTCCTCCAAAATGGTCCACCCTTCAAAGCACCCAGGCTCGCACGCGGCTCTGAGGGGTGCGTCTGGTATCCCCGCACGTCATCCAGTTTACAAAGTTTGCGCCAAACCATTGTGGTTTTCAAAAATTTCGATATATGCCCCCACGTGCCCTATTTTCGTCGAAATCGACCAAACGGTCAGTTTGACCACGAGTCTAAGATCCGTGGAATCGATTTTATTGAATCATAACACCAGCATGAGATCGGACTCGAGCCAACAGTTTCAAATTTGCCGCTTCCCACCATTTTGGGATCCACGCGGCGCCAATATAGGCAATAGCTTCCATAGGAAGTACATCACTCGGCACTCAGAAGTTTCCTCACATCATCCAGGATGTCAAGATCACTCAAGGGGAGATCCTCCCGGTAACTGTTCACGAGGGGATCCGCATGAACCATCAACCTTTGCATCACATCGCGATTCAAGTTCTCACGGACGTCCTTGAACGAGAAATTTTCTCGGAAGTTCTTGAAGAGCTTGTTCAATGCTTCCGGAGCTTCTTCACTGAGAGCACCTATGGGTTGGGTGCTATTCTCAACGATTGCCTGGCCGTGAATCAGTACCTTGTGCACTGTCACAGGCATGTAATACCACGGATAGCGCGTAACGAAAATATTCGCTGTGACGTGGCAGTACTCGCCGAACACCGCACCGTTCAACTGGTGGCGAGAGTCGATTGCTTCCAAGATGATGTGGAGCCTATAGACCAACTCTGGGTCTAAGCCGGTTATCATAGCTGTCAAACCATGATTTCTGAAGAACTTGCGAGCCGTGTTGCCGTCATTGCTGGTGCCGCTGCCCGGTCGAACAACGGAAACAATCAAACCCAGTTCTTTCCTGAACTCATCCTGAATTCCCCGCAAGCGCTTGGTCCGTTGCGCTGCATTCTTCTTTTCGCAACGCCATTTTCTGAAGTCCTGGTTACATGCGATATTGACAAGGCACTCCATGAAATTCCTATGGAAGCTATTGCCTATATTGGCGCCGCGTGGATCCCAAAATGGTGGGAAGCGGCAAATTTGAAACTGTTGGCTCGAGTCCGATCTCATGCTCGTGTTATGACTCAATAAAATCGATTCCACGGATTTTAGACTCGTGGTCAAACTGACCGTTTGGTCGATTTCGACGGAAATAGGGCACTTGGGGGCATATATCGAAATTTTTGAAAACCACAATGGTTTGGCGCAAACTTTGTAAACTGGATGACGTGCGGAGATACCAGACGCACCCCTCAGAGCCGCGTGCGAGCCTGGCTGCTTTGAAGGGTGGACCATTTTGGAGGGAAAACTGAAAAAAATGCGTTTTTTCACCGAAATGAGGTTATAACAGCGATTTGCCGAGAAAAAGTAATTGGTTTATCGACGGCATCAGCTAGCCCGAGAAATTGCGCGCATCCTCCATTTTTTATCCGATGAAAAAAGTGCATTTTTCGAGGAGTTATGGGCATTTTTAAAATTCGGTCTGAACCTCCCTTACGAAGGGCCCGTTGAAAATTTTCCTCACAGGAAAAAAAATGCGGAATCGCACCAGCTTTCCGACCCTTCTCGCCGATTTTAGATCAATCCAGTCGTTTGGCCGGAATCGTGGATTTTCTTTTTTTTTTTTCGATTTTGCCCCCTTTGGAGAGAGTTTGGAAGTTGGTTATATGCTCAAAAGTTGCTCCTCTGGACTCAGAATTCGCTCGCGAAAATTCAGGAAAATCGGTCCAGCCGTTCAAAAGTTATGATTCTCCGACAGTCCCGACCGCTGTGCGGCGATCTCAAGACCGCCTCCGAGTGAGTCCCTGGATTACTGTTAGTAACTGCGCAGCTGTTTGGCGGTCCTCAGGATCGCAAAGACCACTGAGAGCCTAAAAGGCACAAGATTATCACCGAGTCAAATGCGTCGCTTATTGATGAAATGCTATGCGATGCGATGTGAGATTTTGTGGAGTCTCTCAACAGCTCGTAGTATTCAGTCGGAGCATCCACGAGCGCGAACGAGCGATTCCCCCACCTCATCGACGTGGAGCAGGCTGCGGACGTCGAAAACCATGATTGGGCTCGAGTCAAACCCGTAGCTCACGAATGGATTGCTATGCGATGTAGGATTCGCCAAAGTGCCTCTACATCGCTTTGTATTCGGCCCACTAATGTGATCACCCAGTCGACAGCGCGAACGACACCTATGCATAAGGCTCTGGCGGAGCTGCATGATCGGTACCGCGAAGACTCTGCCGTTATTGTCGGGCTGCAGCTCGTAATGATTGCTCACGACTGCTGCGGCCGCGCCGATGATGCGGAGGTTCGTCTGCGCATGAGCATCAACCGCACTCGTCGGCATTAAAGCGATCTCGGTATGCCAGATGACTCCCGGCGCCGCACAGTGGGCGGCGCGCCGTAGAGCCGAAGATCAGGGTCCCTGTCCGGTGTCCCTAGAAACCGTAACAAAAGAGACAAGAGGGGAGAGACATAGCAATTTCGGGAACAGAATAGCTCAAGCGCCTCCTCGTCACGGCTTGCGAGTCGCAAGTTGCGACTGAGCCTGTGACCAGTAAGTGATCATCGAGCGATAGGTTTCTGGAACGCTCGCTCTATCTTCTGAAACTTCGCTCAATCTGGCAGACGTGAGCACAGCTGGCGACCGCATCCCGACGAATGATTTAAGCACTGTCTTCGATTCGGATGATCAGGATCGGGCTCATCCCAGTTCAATTCGGGCCTCATGGATTCATGCTGATAGGGAGACTCATATGGAAAGGGAGGGAGGAGAAACTAATTAGTGTCGAGTGTCCTCGTCTGGATTTAAGCTGGATCGAACAGTTACCGGAAACCAGCAAAAATATTGGATTCGAGCAGAAAAAACTACTCTGGTGCTCTCGGCATAGCATGGGATCTCTGATCAACAGCTCCGCTCTCCTCCGAGCCTGCCTATTCCTCTGACGACATCAAAGGATCGGTCAACACTGCCGCCGGCTGGCGGACTGATGGGAGGCACCTAGCGTGGGCAACGTAGGAGACTTTGGCCGCAAGTTGCGACCAGCAGCCGAATGATCGGGTCCACATAGGACACTCACACCAGTGGCACCTCCCACGCTGTCTCCACCGGGCACGTAATCGATGTCGACGCGATCAGTTCTGTGTTCCTGGTGACGCGACCTCATTTCGGGATGGACCATGGTTGGTGGTACTTCAAAAAACCTCATTCTGGCGTGGTCTTCGTCGTACATCGCTTCCACCAAGTGGGATAAGGCCGAAGGGCTTCGGTATCCTCCAGGGGTCAAAAGCCTCAAGGTTAGCTCTGTGGGGGGAATTCTCTCGAGAGCTGATGGCCTGCGATCCCCCGCGCGAATGACTCCGCCTCCGACATTATTTTGAAACACCTGGCGTTGAAAAGTTGGCTCAACCGCACGGGAGCCGTTCCCTCCTGCATTGCATTGCGGGCATGACTACAAGGAAGCTCGGGTCGAGCATGTGTGGCACAGCGTCTCGGCAGCTGCGATCAACACTGAGGACATAATTTCGCTACTGTTGGGCCAGGAAATTCCGATAGTAGCGTCGTTCTTACTTCCAGAGAACGGTCCGGCAATTTCGCCAATGAACCCATTCGTTGTGAATATGCTGAATGACTCGCAAAGAGGCTGTTCCTTCTGTCCGGAGTGATCGCGTCGTTGGTGACCGTTGTTGTGGAGTTATCGAGCAATCTTTGAGGAAAAGGCATCGAGAACTGGTATGTTTCAGTACGTCGCGCTCTGAGGCCTCCGTGAGGTCCGTGAAGCAACGGGAAACGAATCGAGCGCTCTTTAGGTCGAGCATGCTTGCGATGACATCGTTAGAGGTTTCTTTCGGCAGTTTGCTCAGGAAAATGATGGGAGCTGGGTTCACGTTCCGAAATCTTGTCGATCTGATTGTATTCAAGCAACGCCTTAGTTCGAGGAAATCATCAAAGGCAACACCTGTGTGATTTCTATACTTGAGTTCCGTGAGCTCGCGACATCCTATCCGCCCGCACAGCGGCGTGCTCCGATAGCAGCGGTATGGCTGCTTTATTTCTTTGGGAGTACATATTTGATGTACAGTCAGAGAAGATGAGAAGAGTGCGGATATCTTCGATCTCCTCGATTCTGTTGGCAGAGCATTCGGCTGTTGTTATCAGAGTCTTGGCGGTGCCGATGGTGTGAGATCGGAGTGTTTTGGCACAGAATCAGGCTGATATGGTGCATGGGAAAAGAAATCCGGCTTTTCGGCGTTAATAAGGAGCGCCTCTGCTTTTGTATGCTTTGCTGACTCCAACATCGCTGCATCCGGTCTACAGAGGTCGGATCAGGCTCGATTCGGCTGAAATCTTCGACAAGCCCATTGTTGGGATAGATCCTACACAGAACCCCAGGGATATGAGCCTCTACGGCGAAATATGGCAATCGGTGAAGAATATCTCAAACACGGCTTTCGGTGCGCGTGGCGGGAAATTCGTGGACGACCCTTATCCCGCATGCGGAAATATTCAGGACCGAGACTCTTACGAGTTCGGGACTTGCCAGGCTATTCCGTTCATCAGAACTTCCTGGAACATGGCACGTGCCGCATAGGACAGCCAAACGATCCCCTCGCGGTCGTTGACGAGGAGTTCTAAGTAATAGGAGTTCAGAACCTCATCGTTGTCGACGGCTCGGTGGTGCCATACCCAACAAGTGGCCACATGCTAAGGAATTCTGGATGTGATAGTGAGGCAGTAGGTGATGACTGGAGTTCGCTTGTTTGAACGCATCGCTCGTGCATCCGTATCTCGAGAAACTCCCTTCAATAATCACGAAAGCTAATGACTTTCGAGCGGTGCATCTTCATGTTTTCTGACCTTCCAATGCAACGAAGACATTCCGCACTCCTGCCGCTTTCTACACGAAATCATTACCTGTCTTCTCCGATTCCCGCATGGAACAGGATCTATCGAGAGTAAACCCTGGCTGTGGCTGCGAGCAGAAGATGAATCAAAGTCCAAAGCAATCTCAGTGTTCAGTGACTCTTCAAAACGGTGCCCCTGCGAATGTGCCGTCTGCGGACACATCCTCGTGAGGGATAACAGGGTGTATCCTCACGGAACGTCTCGTCCAGGACGTCAGTGTGACTGCTAAACATTCGGAAGGCCTATTCTGCGTTACTTCTGTCGCCCCACCCTTGAGCTGAACACAGGTAGGATGTCATCCGCGTGTACATGACAGCGTTCAGCTTAGGGGCCTGTGAGCCTCATGAGATCGTTAATGCAAGGAACAGCAGGAAAGATCGTCAGGTGACCTCGCTGGGCTATATCGCAACCGACGATCTCCAGGTCGCATGTGTTCGACCCCGATAAGAGCCCCGTCAGCTCCAACATCACGGATTCGCTCGAAGTCGAGCACGCTGGTCCGCTGTTTTCAACAAAAAATGCAATCTCCGGCTCCCAAACGCTCGTGGCAGCATGACGGATAAGAAAACCATCCCAAACTGTGTTCTAAGGCATATTGATCATTCATGCAGTTCTCAGCTGAGACAAGGTTGAAAATCATTTAGTAAGATTTCCGTGGTATCAAACAGCCGGCGAATGGACGCACGATTGGGGAGGAGCTGAGGCCTGTTCGGATTCCCGTTTTCACAATGAAACGCAAGCGAAAAGTGATTCGAATCCTCAGTTTTTTTTCTCAAATCTCCTGCCCCACACCTCGAGAACAGACTGTTCACTCACATTGCTCCGTAGAATACAAGGATCGATGTATTGGGAAGGGGCCCATATTAATCAGGAGCATCTCAATGCTTGAACGCGGTCGCATCTCAAGAGAGGATTCCGGGCTGGGCAGCCGGATGCCATCTGACGTATTCGGTCGGAGAGTCAGCGGCCGAGGACGCTGGCCGGCAGCAGAGCGACGACTCTGATTTTCTAGAAGCCACAAAAAGACGGCTCCCAACTGACGCAGCTTTAGCTCTTCCAGACTGTGATATCTCGACTATCATGACGCTACTCGCTGTCCAATTATGTGCTTCGTTCCTCGCGTACGTTCCTACTGTACGCCGCCCCTCGCATTTCCTGCGCCGTAAATACCTGTAGCCAGTATGATAGACTAGGAATGTCGATACTTTCGTCCAGGGAGAGAAAATAAAGAAGCTTATCCACTGGAACGTATCCTCTTCAACTTATCACAGTCGGAAGTACTCCTAGGCCTCATGCTGAGTGTTAGCATCAGAGTCACTGGGGTCGGAAAGCTAGCTGGCATTCTGATGAAGGCTCTGGACACTCTTGGACCCGCTAGTTTGAATGAATGACCAGAGCCGTCTGCCGGAATCAGGTCCCGGAGTAGATGCTGGAGAGGAAGATCAGCGGCTGGAAAACCACTGTATACATCTTTGTTGCATAACGAGTGATGTCTCTCTGGACTCATCCGTCAGCGTCGTTGTCCTTTGGTCTTGGTCCCTATAACAATTGCTTCCAACATCTGGATCGGAACTACTGCTTCATTACATTTGTCCTCGGAACGGGGGGAGTTCCGGGCGAGCCTGCTCCCTACGTGGTCAGAAAAATCGGAAACGCCATCTCAGCGGGGGCCCACAGGGGCGGGGCAACCGTCTATACGAGTGAACTCCGACCGTGGATTCGCTACCTGGTTTACTCATGTATTCGTGGATTGACGACCCAACAGATTCGTGGCCCTGCTAGAGTGCGGACCTCAACGGTTCTCAACTGTACCATGCAATCAGGTCGTTTGAATGTTTCGCTACTCGTGAAATCGCGCATATTCTTGCCATCTCTGGGCGCGCATCCGATATGGAGTTTCCGAGTTGACCTTGGGAGCCGCGTTCCCGGGCTGCAAAGCCAAATCAGCAATAGTCCTGAAGCCATTTTTATTATCAAAGACTGGTCCACTCCCCGCGGGTTGTCTTGGCTCAGTGATAGATGAAAGTTGAATAGCTCACGATGCAGTATCTGAGCAATAAACTTGAACAGTCCAAGTTTTCGCTCGGAAGCGGGATTAGTTCACTTTCTAAACGGGGCCATCGTGTGGGGCGATGATTGAAAACACAACGATCCATCAGCTAACCGAAGCTCTCTATTTGACGAATTCGGAGCGCCTCCGATCGCCTCGTAACAAAAATGGCCACTGAGCAACTTGGCATTTTGGATTCTAAATGACGGCTTCAGCAGGCAGGGACTCAGGTGGGATATCGGCTTTGGTCTTTCGTGTAAATCTCATATGACTTTTCGCAAGCGATTCCAAGAGTTTCCTGCGAGAGCTCCACAACATTTCGGAGGCGAGTACAAGCGTTTCGACCGTTATCAAAGCTCCGAAGACGATGAAAGCTCCTGAAAGCTCATCAACGGACGTAGGGGACGGAGGAGGCTGCTTGAGTTCTTTCGCCTTGATGTATCGATCGGCGACCAGCGGTGATTCGTATTCATAATGAGGCAGCAGCGGAAACGGGGATTCTGTCAACCATAGAACTCTGTGGAAGAATTCGATTTCGAGTAGTTGTGGATCAGACTAATCGCTGTGTTCCGAGCTGGCTTGACAGCCGAGGTATCGGAATGAAGAACGCACCGTTTGTCGAACTCGTCGAAGATCATCTCGAGAACAGGCTCTGGCTTCCTCAACGCGATGAAGCCCGAATAGTAGTGACCGAGAACGCCCTTGCTACAGTATGTGTAACCTTGAGTGCCTTGCAGTTTCAACAGAGGAGGAGAATAGAAAAATGAGGGAACCAACTCGCATCCAAGTATGAAAATGCTTCTTTCGGTCTCCAGCTCTCGCAATAACCAAGTCGCGCCCAAGTTTAGTGGATGCGTCAATCCGTCGCCTCTCAAGACCTTCTCCGCCAGGTCGTTCATCGCCTTGTAGTCGGCGCGCTGAAAAAGTTTTAAGCGATTGTCGTGAGCTCTGCCCTCGGGGCTATATCCAAAGTGCTCCTCGAGCGTCAAATAAAGCCAGTGATGGAAGAGTAGCAAGCGATGCTCGAGCGGAATCAGCGATTTTGAGCATGCTGCATCCTCTGAGTATAATCTGGAAGACCTATCGAGGAGTCTTGCCCGGTTGACCCCTGTGCTGGACTTATGGAGAGTGGAGGGCGAAGACGATCGTCCTGTCCCTCTCCCAGGCAACCCAAATGGTGCCCTTCTCGACTTGACAGCAATTTTCCTCGCTTTCAGAGGCCATGACTCGATCAAATCTGATCTGATCCTAGAAAGTAGAGGAGCATTCGAGAACTAGGAGGGGGAGTCACATGTTTGTATCGCTCATTCTTCCTCTCAACTCTTCGACTTATGACTTATATCGGATAATGAGAGAATTATGTCAAGTTGAAGTGGACGCTCCATATTTCCTCCGTCACTCAAGGAATTTTGAGTCGACACCTCTTTGAGCTATTTCAGGCTCGAGAGGAACCCGTGTACCAATCTGGGCTCCCATTTCTCTCAGAGACGCTTTGTACTTTCTCCACCGGAATCACGTCGGTCGCGACTCACGTAGTCAATCCGTATGTGAAGCCTGGTTAGATGATGAACCCGCATCCCAACAGAGCCACTTCGATAACTCGACACCGGAAGAAGAGTTCGGCGCCGAACGACCTATCCAGTGATTGACTGAGTTCGAAAGAAGCGGGAAACCAACAAGAGCATCAAGGTCTGCTCTCGGTGTCGTTTTATCGATTTCATCCCGTTGGAATCGATGGCACCGTCCTCTTCGGTCGAGATGGGCGCGATCATCGAAACGAGAAGTATTGAGTTGGAACTCTGAGCGGATAAACCCTCTGGTATGATGGGATATTTGACGGGAGCAGAACTTGGAGATTCTAATTTTTCACGGTTTCTCTTTGAAAGTCTTATGACGGAGAGAATAGGTATGAAAGGCCAAGCCCGTCTTGGTATGAATCCGTCACTAGCGAGCCGATCAGGAAGTGTAGCTCTTCTTTACTGCGCTTTCACGCTCCTCCATTGACCGAAATCGGAACCTATTCGGCCGAGTGACGGCCTCCGAGACCGAGAGAACAAAGTCTCAGCTCGAAGGCGCCACCCTGTAAACGGACGAGGCCAGTCAGCGATGCTGCTCTCGTGTTTGTGTGGTACGAATCTACGACCGCCCCTCATGGAGTATTTCTTGGATCCGCCGATGGGTGTCCCCCCTCTCCCCCGACTTCCCAGGTCGATGTATGAATTAATTCATTCTACAGATGGTAGTTGCGAAGCAGATGAGGATAGGACCCAAGTTGCGTTCTGTGGCATCGATTACCTGAAGTAGATGCAGGAGGCCGGTACCGGCGGTGATCCGTATTCTAGTCTTTGAGAGGTCAAGCTGCAACACATCTCTCAATGTTTCCACCTTGCCCGCAGGTTTGAGAACTGTCATCACTGATTTAAGTGTGGCGCTGCCGATCGAACTGATCACGAGAGCTGCCAGCATCCAACCAGTGAATAATATCCGTAATGTGCTGGTCGAGTACTGGATTGAAGGAGCTGGAATTCGAGCGTTTGCGCTTGGTTTGATTCATGCCTGCTGGAGACGAAGCAGAGAGAATCAGTGGGCTCGGCATCAATCTCACTCACTTTCTAGGAGAAATATTTCCATGAACGGAGACCAGTGGTCAATTAGTGATAGTCTGTCTCTTCGTTCTCCCAATCTCGATATTATCTTCGCCAGGACGGGAAGTACCATCAGGCAAACGAGAATCAAGCACCATATCTGGAAGGGGAGATACGGTTCGTTTTGCTCGGGGATTGCATTCAGTGGAGTACCCAGGGGAGATGGGGGATGATGATCATCATCATCGTCATCACATCCTTGCCCCCCCCCCCCCTGAGAGAGGAGAAAGATATGGGAGCTCACCAAGGTCGGGTATAGGTTGAAGATTGTAAATCGACCGGCAGCTTCGAACGGACTCTTGAATCCCGCGATGACGTCTAAAGTTGAGTAGTAAGAGGGCCATATGACTCTCAAATTGTCAAACGTTTCCTGTGTTATAACGACCGGACCCAGAGCCAGATCCGCGGTCTGTGAGAGCAAATGGTTTGCATTCCGGAGAAAGACCACAGTTGAATGTGTTTTATACTCATGTGAAGACTCACCCCTTGTTGGAGTGGCTCGAGCTGGCCGCGGCAAGTTCCGTTGGATTCACATTGTCCCCAAGTGCTTGTTGGCGCAGGAACTCGTATCCATTTGAGATCCAGGGATTTCACTATGTTGCTGAAGATTGATCCTTGCATGCCTTTTGGCGCGATTCCGTCACTCACGTGAACGATGAAAGGGAAAACCTGGATGCAAAGTTTTATATAAGAAGTCACCATTATGTTGTGTGTACCAGAATACCAGCAGTTGGCTGCCTCTCTGTTGTTTTAAAAGCATGGCTAGAAAGCAAGGTTATTCAGCATGATGATGGTAGCGGATTCCAATGACAATCCGAGCACAAAACGCCAGAACTGCTCCCCTGAGAATCAACCGGTAGCGTTGGTCACCGGACATTTCCTGGGCAACTTCGACGTGTTCGAAATCGATTCCAACAGAACAGTACCTCTGTGTAGCAAATCCTGATCGTGATGTTTTCCGACGACGACGACATTTCATCGGGAGAGCTTCCCAGGTTTTCCACGAGCCGTCTCGGCCACCAATCCGAACTCCGGGTTCCGTATTCTCGTGCGACGATTCTCCGGATTCAGATTCGGATTCGCTTTCGAGGTGGAGCCTGTGGAATAGAGTCGGGATTCATGATAGTCGGCATGAATTATTCAAAGAAAGCACCCTAAACACCAATGAGGATTCACAGCTTCAATATTGAGCCTCATTGCTCGAACGAATGGAGGAGCTAACGGTCGCATTCCATCTGCATATACGACGAGCACCTCTATGAATATCGGAGGGCAGGCGTGCGAGTCGGGCAGAACGTGGGATGTATATGACTGAATGAGGGTGAATACGGTCAGGCGTGTTTGGCCCTCCAGGCTTTGTCTCGGTGGATTTTGATGGGCTCAACCATTTCATTTCTCCATTCCCTAGATATCAAGTTCAATGTCGGCGTATAGTTTCGGCCTCACAGTCCATCATCATGGGAAGTTTGTGAGGCTGTGCGCTTCCCTTGGAGTGCAATGTGGAAAATAATCCATAGTTGTTCCGACGGAACTTCCCTGCTCTAACCGCAGGACTCATACTCTCCAGGACCGGCGTTTTGACGACTTCACGAGTCTCAGCGGATCCCTCCTCTGACGATGAGGCTGTATTCCCACAGAACCCCAAGGAATACGAGAGTGGCACAAGAATGTCTACGGGGTGACGGAATCACTTCGCTGGGAATCTCATTTACAGGGGATGAATGAAAGCCAGACTTTGCATCGGTTCAATAACCGCGGTCATCAATACGGCGTGGAGCCCTGTTAGAACCCAGCAGCTGACTCTCCGGACATAGGAGGATAGAGACGCGGGTATACTCTACAACTGAAGGGCACAGAAAATTTTGCCTCTCCCTTCCCAGAGGAGTCTGCGGAAGTCACCACTGGATTTCGGGCTTCTCTCGAATTCATACAATTTGTCTCTGCGTCGTGGGACTCTGTGGAAACCACAGCAAAGTATCCGGATGAATCCAACGCTTCCTAGTAGTCTTGTCGATACATGGAATCGGAGATCCGCAAAAGTCGCAAGATGGAGACGAGATCGGAAGAATGTTTTTGTGGAGTCATATCAGATGACTTGAGAGAGTCGCTGAGTGGTGCATTTGCGACGATCTTACGCTCGCAACGCATTCTTCAAACATGGACGGTTCCGAGAAGGTCACGAATGCCAAAAGCTGGGTCTGTAAACATTTATTGAGGAAGTCTGAGCAAGCGAAGTGCGTTGAGTGCTCGGGGCGAGAGTCGATAGGTTTCTTCGATTGCATTCCAACTCTCCTCTATCCGATGGCTCTCTAGTGATCAGTGGGATGCCTCTGATTCGCTGGTTTTGAGAGAGACCCGTCAAATATTTCACGCATCACCGATGGATTCCACAGGATACTAGAACAATGTTCCTGATCTCAGATTCTCAAATGCGATCGACCCACCAGTTCTCTGATCAGTCATTTGGCCAGTCAGCATCGTATCTACGCGCCGCAATCGCAAAACTCTGATCCTCAAGCCCACGAGGGAGGCGCGTTCACTGAATCTTCCCATAGTCCAACTCAAGAATCTTCGGCCACTCGAAATTCGCTCAGGATGGATTTGCTGCGAATGATGTGCGAGTCAAACATGAATATGACCCAGTTAGCAACTTCGAACGCAATCCAAAGACTCCTCGGACAACGCTGGAACGCCGCCGAAATCAGCCCACACCATGCGCATTCATCTTAACGTGGCCGCAAATGACGTCAGGAATGAATTACACCTAAAGTTTGACGACATTCGCTCAAAAGGTTCGAGCGCCTCTAAAGTGCAATCAGAGAGCTATTTTACCACCATCGAAAATCGCATCACTGGGATTGGTCAGAGTTAGGGAACGGGCCATGACGGAAAATCTCAAGGACATGATTGTTCAAGTGCTCCAGAAAGTCAATCTCCTGAAGGAGGACTTGTTCGCTGCTACAACCGACGGTGCCAGCAACGTTGGGAAGGCGGTGGAATCACTCGGCTTGTGGAAACAAAAATGTTTCGCTAATGGCCTGGATCTTGTCGTCAGAAAGGTCATTTTCGGCAGCCAGCTCTCTGCATTGGAAACGACAACGCTCGATGATCCAAAGGGAAGCGACGATTACATCAGTGATGACGAGCTTGACTCGGGAGACGACGAGCCGGAAGATGCTCGCGACTTCCGGGAAAAACTTATACTGATGGACGGAATCAGAGAATCTACCAGGGAGAGGGAGTATAATGCGAGACCGCTGAGTGTGAAGTTGGACTGCAAAACCCGCTGACACTCGACTTAAGCTATGGTTGAGCGCGAAGGAGAGGAAGAGGAGGACCATAGTCTCAACCACCCTCGCCGTACTGCAGAACCCTTGGTATGGCTACAGATTAGAGTCAGCAATCGGGCTAAGGAAACCCTCCATGGAGGAAATCCCAAGCGTCCTCGCAGGGGCCATAGACGCCGATGATGCTGCAAGGTCGAATGAACTTCTCAGCTCGGGACTTCCGGTATGTTCGATGGTCGGCAGTGGTTTTTCGGCGGTTAAAGCACCTACGTGCGTCTGAGTGTTTCAAACAAGATCTCATTCAGTTTCACTCCTTCCAGACCGAAGTCACCTTGGACACGGTTTTCAGTCAGCCTCTGATTCCACCCGTTCCGATCAAAGGACCACATGGGTACACAAAAAAGGACCTGAGAAGAGAAGTCACTCATTTCGAAGCTGGCGGGGAAGCCGGGCGTCTCCTGAAACGAAGCCGCGATGTTCCGCTCTCGATCCCGCCAACATCAGTGGAGGCTGAGCGCCATTTCAGCGTGGTCAAATTGCTGCTCGGAGAGAGGCGAGGCTGCATGAACCCTGAAACTCTTGACGACATTTTTGCCATGCGGGGATGGTTCCGACACCAAAAAAAAAACGAGTAGAGTTGAAACCCAGCAGTCTAGAAATCAATAAGTTTTCGTTGTAATATCGATCGCAAAAATATCAATATGCTTCGGACGGAGTTACGTTCTGAGCATCGACTTCTACCGACGTCTCTCGATCTGCTGCGGTTAACCGCCGCCATCGCGGGGACGAACCGCGGTTGCGGTTAATTGTGGGACGGTTCTCAGAAACCGCGGTTATCGCCATGAGCGGTTATTTGCGAAGTCTAATGAGAGCCCTGATGAACTATCATTTGGAATCTCAGGAACCCTCAGCCAGGGACACTCAACTTCCTGGATTGGAGCGTGCACAGGAGAAATTTCTGCCTCGAGTGACGGACGCATCACTCCCCTTGTTCCTAGATGTTCGACTCGCCAGCGTTGCGCTGCTCCAACATAGCAGTATGATCCATGGGCCTGAATGCGAAGAAACGTATTCCCCGCAACTCCAGCGCGCACTGAGAAGATACCCGGAGTAACGGGGTGCTCGCTAGTAAGCGAGAAAGCAGGCGAATAGACGAAAGCATCACCAAGAAAATGAAGCTGCAGTCGGAGGCATATTCTGCGCCGCATGCTTGACTGCATATCCGAGAACTTCGAAGTCTATCGTTGGCGCACCGAGCTCTTCACCTTCCCTGATAGTCACGCATACAATAATCTCGTATCCCGATTCTTCGACTCCAATTCACCAATCCCAGTACACCACTAGAATGCTGAGAATACTAGGCTGAACATACTCTCGAAGTGAGCCACCCTTAGTTTTTCCATTCCCTCAAGGAAAGGGCTAGTGTAGTTCTTTCTTGACTGCAAACCCATGGAGTGCCATTGCCCTGCAACTTGTGATCAGCGTGTGCGCGGTTTGCACGCTGCTCGCTGGATTTTTGCACAAGGCACTCCAAAATCTGCCGCCATTGTTAAGGGAGGGTGCATAATGGCGGGTGGCGGGAACGAGCTCAATCGTTGCCGAAATCGGTAACTCCAAAACAAGTGAGTGGACTACCTGTCATTCACATGGGAATGACCCAGCTTGAAGTTCTCATCCCAACGTTAACGCCCCGTTCGATGGCCACCAAATCGCGAACCGAGTGCGACGGCAGCTCGATCTGAAACGGCTCCTGATTAACTCCTTCGATGAACTTGTGCAGGAATCATGAGCCACGTGGAGGGACAAAGCGACTGCAGGAAAACATTCTGATCGGTGAAACCAGAGGAGATTGTCTGCGTTTACGTCTGCGAGCCCGCTGATGCAGGCAAATCTACCTCAGGAGCGAAGTGACATGCAATTGTTCCTGTACCTGCGGGTGCGAAGTTCGCACGAAACCCACCGGGAAGCACTGCTCATTTGATTGCGAATCTTCCTGCAGAATATGTCTCAAAACTGCAAACGACGAGAGTAATTGTGCCAGCGAGTGCAGCACGGAAACTTGTGACAACACTGCTGAGGATGAAGCCGGGACAGGGATGGACCCAAGCTGGGGTTGCGGTTATGCATGCTCGCAATCCTCTCCCCAAAATGAGCGATGTCCCTGATTCGGAGTAATCCATGGTCTGTGCGAGCGTAATGTAAAGCTCTGCGATGGGCAAAATATCACAACGATTGATCAAGAATGTGAGCTTGTTGGAACTTCATCTCGTTCTCATTTCGATGCATGCTTCAGACCGTTTAACTTCTGACCGGGGTTGTCATTATTTCTCTTTTTGGCTGAATCCATTGGACATCGAATCATTTGGTTGGGATTCCCGGGCTGAGCTCTCTCGTGATACAATCATCCATTCCTCGTGGGCGATCAGTCCAGGCGGGAAGAATCCTCCTCTGTTCTTCTTACAGGTCAGACGAACACGTTCGCTGGCTTCTGACTTTGCAGTCTAGGCTGACTTCGCTCGGATGCAGAGTTGATGAATTCTCGGTACTCGAGACCATGTTATCGGTTCAGAATAGATGAGGCCAGTACATTTTCGTATGATCAGTAGGGTCGAGCTGGACGCTCGGAATTGGAAAAATCGGTGCCACCGACGCTCTCCTCATGCACTTCCTCGGATCGCCAATTCGCATCCACTCAACGATGTTTGTGCACCTACATTATTGTGGGGAATAAAGAGTCCGGTGTCCAGATCGGCGATCTGAGTGCCTCTGCGGATCGACGATACCCGCGACTCTCCGTTGTTTTCACTTGCAGCGAAACGACGGATCGCTCGGCAGACACTCAGCCTCTCGGCCGACCTCGGATCCCCTCAGCTGGCCTATATGTGTGTCCTTGTCCTTTCCGTAGACCTCGCTCATAGTTTCATGCCGACCCGATAGACTATGTGGAACAATCGTTACATTGAATGACGATATTGGGTGCTCCGACAGTTCGTGCCGTTCCATTTCATTTCCGAACGACACGTTCGATCTATCTTATCATCCAGACTGCATTCCGAGAGCACCGGACGGTACATTTGGAACTTTCCGTGAGGGGCCTCAGATTGATTCCTGCTACAGGACGTCGGAATAACTCAACCGGAAATCTTATCCATACTTGATGAATGAGAGCCCCAACGAACTTTCATCTGGAATGGCTACAGCCCGTTTCCCTGAACCCGTTTTCCCGACCTGAAACCCTCTCTTGATTCCGAAACCCTGCTAGTGAAATGGGCTTATATGTAGAGCGTGGAGTCGAGACGAATTATGCTGAGGAATGGGGAAGAAATGCGAAGTCGGCCGACAATAGACGCTAACGCTCGGCTTCAGGAATGACGATGCTGGAACTTGACGAACTACATTTGACAGTACGCTGGCTGAGCTGCTCCGTGATATCCGTCGCGATGTCACCGATTCTTCTAGTTATGGTTATTCTCGAGAGCTCAAATCGGTGAATTTTTCGAGAGATTCAGGGCACACTCGGTTTGCTGCGATTATGAGACACTTTTCGATGAAATCGCCTTCCGTTACAGGGCGGCCGGCGGATGCATCTTCTTGAGCAATCAGATGGCTCGCTTTGATCGATGTTCCATCAGAAACGACTTCTGACGAGCAGTGCCTCAGTGCAGTCTTCAGTTCCTCAATTCTGTTGAATCTCCCCTACCCTGAGGGGGACTCCTCACCTTGGTGGGCGCTCCCGTACAGCCGCCGCAGATTCAATTCATTGGAGACGGACAGGGTTCCCTCACAAATCAAGCACGTTGGTTTTCCTCCTAACTCCACGAAGGAAAACTTCTCTGTCCATTCAGGCTGGAACCTCCCGATTTCCGTCACCGATTGTTTGCTCCGAAGCCAACCCCAAAACAGCTACTGACGAAGAACGGGAAACAGTCGACGAGTGAATCGAGTTTTCTCTCTTCGTTCGTAACATCGACAGGTTGTTATATTTCTAGGGCTCAGATTCCTTATTATCGCCAGAGAAACAATTCCTGAGTTCGAAACCTCATCTTTGACGTATGTCGCTCTCAGGAGACATTTCATAAGGCCCACGGATAGCTTGAACTCGCTCAGATACGTTCTCTGTAGCGGCCCGTGAGTTTGAACGGCCGCGAAGGTCCTTTGCACTGCGGCCCGCGAACAAGAGTTTGCGGACCGCGGGCCGTCCCAAGTTGCCCACCTCTGATATAAGTATTCCTCCACGCAAAGTCCATAAGATTGTGAAAAGGGAATTCCTGAACATGACTCGCTTCCCTTTAAATCCGCTTCCTCGGACTCCGTGCTCTGCATAGAGACCTCATCCACTCGGAGGGGCTCGGAATTAGGAGACGGTTACTGCTCGGAGAAACGGGTTCGGGTAAACGGTTCCGAGAAAGCGCGTTCGAGGGGACGGGTTCGGGGGAGCGGGAGGACACGTCCGGATATCAGGAACCCTGAACACAGGACGCTCACCGTCCCGGGAAGAGGAGTCCTCCACAGGAGTTTCTTCCTCGAGCGAAGACGCATCGCTCCTCTTATCCCTGAATGGTTGACTCCTCAGCGTTGCGCAGCCTCAACTTAGCAGGATGATTCAGCACGGGAATCAGGAATCTCTCTTATTTCCAACTTGGCTTTTCAAGTACTCTCAAGAATGGACCAAGCGCAATTCGTTTCACACTGCGAACCCATGGAGCACCGTTACTTTGCGAGTCGTAAAGAGCGCATGCGCGGTTTGCACGCGACCCGCTAGATTTTTGCACACGGCACTCCAAGATTCGTCGCCATTGTTAAGTGAGGGTATATAATGGCGGGTGGCGGGAACGAGCTTCATCTTTTCCGGAATTGGTGCCTCCAAAAACAAGTAAGTGAACTACCTGGTATTCACCTTGGAATGACCCAGCTTGAACCTCTTATCTCAACGCAAACGCCCCGCTCGATGACGACGACGTTGCGACTCAGGTGGGACAGGAACTCGATCTGGAATGGCTTCTGAGTCATTCTCCCCATGATTCCCCGCAGGAATCATGAGCCACGTGAAGGAACAACGGGACTGTGCGAAAACAATCGGAGCGGCGGAACCAGAAGAGATTGTCTGCGTTTGCGTCTGCGATCCCGCTGATACAGGCAAGCCCGGCCTGGAAGCGGGTAGCGAGGCCACATGCACCTGTTCCTGTACTTGCAGGTGCGAAGTTTGCGTGAAATCCATCGGGAATGAATGCTCATGTGATTGCAAATGTTCCTGCGGAGCATGTTGCCGCAAAGTTGCCAACGAAGAGAACAAATGTGCCAGCGAGTGCAGCACGAAAACTTGTGACAACACCGTCAGGGATGAAAACCGGACGAGGATTTGTCGGTGCAAATGTGTCTTCACCTGCAAACACTGCCATGCGGACAACGCTATCTCAATCAAATGTATCTGCAAATGCTAGAGTGGCCTGAGCTGGGGTTGCAGTTTTGCATGCTCGCAATCCTTTTAACGAATAAGAAATTCTCCTGATTAGGAATGATCCATGGTCTGTGCGAGCGGAATGTGAAGCTCTGCGATAGACAAAGTATCACAACTACGATTGATCAATAATGCGGGCTTCTTGGAACTCTTTCTTGTTCTCATTCCTGTGCTTGATCCGGACTGTTCATCTTCCAACGGGGGTTGTCATCATGCATTTTTGTATTTATCTTTGGCCGAGTGAATCAGACATCGACTCCATCGATGAGGCTTCCAGGCTGAGCTTTCTCCTGCAACAGTGATGCAGTCCTCATCTCATGAGTCGAGATCATCGCATTGAGTGAGGCTGCGATTTTCTCTCCCTACGGGAGAATACCCAAGTCCGCCACCTCCCCTTGATAAGTTAATGGGGAGGCTCTCCCGCGGAATCCCGCAATATCGGCGGTCTCCACAGAGAATCTGATCCCCTGTAGAGATTTTGCAAGAATACCGCCCCTCACAGGATGTTTCCTGGGAGGCATGGAGTTTGTCGATCTCTGCGGAGACCACTACACACCGGTTCCGCAGGTTGCATACCAATGGCTCTCATGAAATTGCCTGCGATCTTTCGTCATATCTGTATCGTTCACCGAGAAGAGAACTTCTTGGGGTGCATTGCACGGGAATGGGTGCACTCCCAGGTGCCTGAATCGTTCCCCGACGGACATACGAGATCACGATCCCTGGGGAAGTCGCCTGACCGTGGTTTTCCGCTGAACTTACCGCTTTGACGGTGGCACGGATTCTACGGTGTGTAGAGCACCGTTTTCTCTCTCTCTCTCTCTCCGATTCGCAGGCTCGATTTTCCATGTATGTTCACGGCATCCCTCCAACTGCTATCGAGCGCGAAAGTTGGATCATTTCTTAGAGCGCTCTGCAGTCGTGTTTCTGAGAGGATATTCACTCGACTTGGAGTCTCTGAAATTCAGAATGAGGTCCGACAGCCATTAGAGCTTGAAGGCGTTCGCGGGCCAACACTCCAAGTAGAGTCGAAAGAGGGCAAGACCGATATCACACATTTGAATTATTTATCCGCTATGCGTTATTATCCGCTGAGAACGAAGCCTATCTCGATACAGGAGATATATTCGCAGTTTCGTCGCACGTGGTCATTGCCAGGGCTCGATAACAGACAAGACCGCAAGAGCTAGCTGCCAATCGATAAGAAAAAAATCGGACACCGCTTCTGCTTGATACAAGGAGCCTGATTCTTTGAAGGCTTAAGTGAGTGGGGAGACTCCCATCAGCAAGCTCGTCATTCTGACAACTGCGCATTCGATATTCATGAGCAGTTGGGGGCTCAGTCGAGTGGAGTTGACCAAACGAAACTTCTGGAGCGTGGGCCGTACCATTCAATGATTTCTTCCAATTGACGGAAACGTGGCACGCGGTCAAAGAGAAGAGAAGTTTATTCCGTTCGCGCTCCAAAGTCCTTATCTCATCTCCGCGGCTCAAGCACCGGTATCCAAGCTTTCTTCGGTAGCTCGTCCAGGGGACCCTCGTCCCCGGGTGTGTTATTGGTTATCTATCAGTTGTATTCATGATCTGACTCGTCCCTGTCTCCAGTTCTCTCTCATATTTTTCTTTGATTTTCTAAATGGCAGATATCATGTCTGCAACTGCATTCCAATCCTGGATGTTCACGAGCATGATGTCGACGATGTTTTCAGGTACGGGTATATATGTACTATATCGTAATCTCTACTTTTCTTCGGTGCTCTGTGAATTTTGTGCAAAGGAAGATAGTGCGCTCCGGCGTGTCGTCTATCCCGTCTACACAATGAACGTAGATGGGGCTGAGTTTGATGTTAATTTTGCAGAGGTATCATTGAACGTGACAGTGTCCCGGAAGTGCTTGGGTCAGAAAATAGTCAACTTCCCCGTGCTGTGTGGTGTAGCCTGATTTGATATATTTTTAAGTGTTTTTGTCCAGATGCATTTGGTAGGATCACCGTGTGACAATCGGCTTCGCATCCTCTCCAGGAGTATATTTGTACAGTCCGATTGCATGTGTGGGACATATGATCGTGTTGGTTCGCTCTTTATTTCAGTGGCATCGGTCATCGAACCTTTTGGTGTTCTGTCGGTTTGTGTGAAGCCCCTGGTCTCCATAGTCTCCTTCATCCTGATGTCGCGGGGGATTGACGAAAAGAGGACCATGGCCACGTCGTTGGAAATAGTGCGGTATCCCCTACAGATTTGAATCGCTGTGATTCTCTGTGCGGATACGAGGGAGTTGCAGCTATATTCATGTTTCAAGGCTGTGTTCCATATCGGGTATTCGGGTTGAAGATTCCGTCATAGGCAATGTTTCATATGGTCGGCCCCTGCACAGGACCTTGTGGAACACCGGCCGACATTCTGTAGGAGAATTCCCTACATTCCACTTCTCTGTCGCTGAGGCTGCTGAAGAGTATCCTTTCGAGGTACGTTGAAATGTCAAGGGACCACAGGCTGTTCTTTATGAAGTGCCGGGACACAGAATTGAAAGCATTATTTATATCTGGTAACACCATCAAAGTCGGTGATCTTCAAGTCGGATTTAGTTATTGGAGTTATTTAAGTTGTCTAGTTAGCTAAGTCCAGGAGCGTTTCAATCCGTGATTGTAAGAGGCCACTTTAGCCAGACCATCACTGCGGTCATGTTGAGAGGCTCTTTCGGACTCCCAGGACTTCGTTGTCACGAGATGATTCGAGGCAAGAGAGCGAGAGAGATTCCTCGAGCGAAGACCACTCCAAATAGCATCGCAACAGTTCCAGTCAGCTGGAACTCCCATCCACATTTGGGATTTCCAATCAATCGTACAGCTTAAGATACGAATGCTCCGGAAATTTCGAAATGGATGAACGTTGCTGGGGTCGGGTTCTACTGGTTTTTGAGTGTTCACTGCTGATGATCCAACGTTCGGATCAGCGATCTCAATGCCGTTGCGGGTTGTCGATTCCTCAAACTTCCAGCTCTGTTCATTCTGAGCGAAAAGCCGGTTTGCTCGCCGCTCAGCCACCCTTCAAGCCGACGTCAGGGTGTCTTGAGCTGTCTTATATGCACCCTTCCCATTCCCGTGTTTCCGTGTGCTTCAGAAATAACGATGTGGTTCCTATTCGGAGGTTTCCGGAGTCGCCCATCGCGATGGGCGCCTCTTGTTCGCTCGTCTTCGGCTCGAGCACGCAAGCGGAATTTCGCACTCGGCCGGCCCTCCTATCGGGCAGTCAGGCAGACGATTCACTGCTAGGGAGCGAATTTCCTGTTTGTCCATCTTGACGTGCTACAGTTGCAGCGCTCTCATCATCGAGTCTCCGTCATTAAGTATCTGACCTTCGTGGGTACTCACTTCAAACGCCTAGGGCGACCATGGGAGAAAGTCCGGATGGCTACCAGAGAGCTTCTAAATGTTACGGCATGTCGCGGTGGAGTCGACTATGTCACAAGGAATCACCCAAATGCTGCATCGAGTCACTCCGCGAGTTCTATCGTTCCTTGAATGAGATCGAGCACGGCGCAAGGAGACATGCTGGTCCGGCCCTTCTCTGAATCGAATTTCTGATCGATGCAGGTACTCAATCTATCAGCGTTTGAGGAAGTCGACGCCGTGAGCAGAGGCTTCGTCATGGACAACGGGCTAAAAATATCGGGAGAAATGAAATGACATTTATTTGTCGATGTCTCAGCTAACTCTATAATTCATGATTCCTGTTCAGTATTTTCAGTGTGTCGATCAGGGCGTGAGTCATACACCATATGAGACTCGAGATGGGCTCTGAGGTTCCGGGAGCACTCTTTGAGACCCTCGACGTTGATCTCAAACAAGAATATGACGCTCGATGTTAAGATGAGGATTCCATAGAGAATGAAAGTTCCAGATAGCTCCGTCAGAGAAGTGGGGCATGGGGGTGGCTGCGTCAATTCGGAGTCGATGTGTCGTTCGGCTATGAGCGGCGATTCTCTCTCATAATGTAGCAATGATGGGAAGGGAGATTCAGACCACCACAGAATTCTGTAAGAAGATACACATGTGGAAGATTCACGGCAGTTCCCAATCATACACCTGGAAATGATTCATCAGTCGCCGAGTAAACTGAGAGTCGCGCCTGGAGTGAATGCCGATGGCGTGATCAGCAGATTCCGGAGGAACAACCAATGATCGTCAGGTAAGAACCGAGGGAGCGCGTCGAGATCCAAGATCGAACACACTGAGCTGAAATCCCGAATTCGGGTCTGAGGGAGAGGGAACAGGCTCGAGCATCTCACTTAGATTGTTCTCTCCCTCACTTTTCCGGGATATAATGGTGTTGGTGACGTGCAAGCCCTCAAGAAAGTTATTTCACGTTTTGCTTTTTCTTCCCATATTTTTGGGAGAGTCCTTTTCCGAGTTTGGGTTTGTTTGGAGGTAAGCACAGAAAACTCGAAGGATTTTTTATCCCCCAAAGTCATACGATACTTTGACAATGCCTCATCTCAGGAACGCTTCACAATTCTTCAAGTTCGGGAAAGGCTTCAGGTAAGGTTGCACTGTATGTTTTGGGGACGAAAAGCTGATCCAGAGAGATTCTCTCGCCGTACGTTGGTTATATTGACAACATGCTCATCCCTGCGCTCTGAGTCGGATCGGGGGAAGTCTCCGGACGTTCTTATCAAGTTTGAGGGATCTTATCACGAGGCTACATCGGCCACGGGAACTTTCGGCGACACCTTGGGTCTCTGACCGTTTGTCTACGATGGATTTCGGAAATCCATTGAGAATTCGCTGAAAGGAGCCTCAGAAAAGCCCATGGCTGGAATATCATTCGTCTTCGCACTCGACTCCACTTCACCGGCGGTCCGCTGATTCACCGGATGACATGATGTCACTGGTTTCCAATATGAAAACGACATCGGAGCCCGAAACTACTCTCACCGTTTCGAGAGCTCGTCGAAGATGAGTTCGTAAACTGGTTCTACGTTCTTGGGGCCAACCCAACCCGAAACGAACCAACCGATGCTGGCTCTGCTGCAGTACGTGTAACCCAGTGTTCCGTACAGCTTTTCTGATGGCGGCCAGTATAGAGACGCCATCGCGATATCGCAGCTGAGAATCGCAATAGACTCCTTGGTTTCAAGTTCCCTCAAGAACCAATTCTGTGACATTTCCATGGGGTCAGTCATCCCGTTGCTCTGCACAACCATTTCAGCCAGTTTGTTCACGGGCGCAAACTGGGCTTGCTGGAATGGAATTTGAAATGTTTCAGGTGGCGGCCCCGGGCAGCGCTAGAAAACGTCCAATGCTCTCAGTCTGGATTCGTAAGGATTATTAATCGATTCCCCCAACTATCTGCGTTGGACAGATGTATCGACAGATGAATATAGCTGTGAGACCCGAGCTATGGTCTCGATTTACGAAACGAACGACTTGGATTATAGGCATGAGCTGATCCTTACCACCAGCATATCGAACACGCCCGTACCGCTGATCGAGCGCACGGTGACGTCGTTGGTGTCGAGCTCGAAAACATCGTCGAGCGTTTCAAGCTTGCGCTCGGGCGTGAGGACTGTCATCACGGACTTGAGGGTCGCATTGCCGAAGGAACTGAGCACAAACGCCGCCAGCATCCAGCCAGCGAACAGGGATCGCAGAGCGTTCGACGAGTAACGTACTGAGGGCGCTGAGAATCGGGCGATCGCGGGGATCGTTCTCTAAATAATTCTGGCAAGAGGACAGATGATAATTGAGTGGATAACTCACCTTCCAGGAGGATGATTTCCATGAATGGCGACCAGTGCTCGGCCAAAGTCAACGTGTTCTCGTCTCCAGAAAGTTTCGCCATCAGCCACGCCAAGAGCGGCAGGACAACCAGGCATATGAGGATCAAGAACCAAATCTGCAACCAACCGGTTTATGGGAACTTTGCGGATAAATGCTCGACTCACATCGGGAAATCCAGGCGATTTCCAGCGGGAAATCCATTCGGCACATGTCGAGCTATCTCACGGAATCACCCCCGATCTTCGATACGGCTCCGTCGATCACGAGGAGTATTGAGGTTTACCAAGGCTGGGTAAATGTTGAAGACAGTGAACTGGCCGCCCGCTTTGAACGGACTCCGAAACCCCGCTATGATGTTGATGGTCGAGAAATACGAAGGCCAGCAAGTACGCAAATTGCTGAATACTTCGTTGCTGAAAATTATTGGACCTAGAGCGATGTCCGCCGCCTGTAGACAAGACGACATTTCAATTCGATTTTCTCTGAGCAGGATTCCGATTCTCTCACTCCGAGCTGGGTTTACTTACTCCCTGTTGCAATGGTTCCAGCTGGCCGTTGCAAGTTCCATTGGGATCGCAAACACCCCAAAAGTTCGTCGGCGAAGGAACGCGCTCCCATTTCAAGCCCACTGCCTGCGAAATGTTCGTGAAAATGGCTCCTTCGTGCCCTTTGGGGGTCAGTCCATCACCGATGTTGATTATATAGGGGAAAATCTGGGGCGAAAAGAGTCGAGCTAAGCCTCAGTCCTTGTTGATTCACTTGAATCAATGTCCTCAGATTGCGAGAATCACGCGTGAAAGAATCACTGCACCTCGACGTAGCAGATTCGGAGCGTGATGTTCGACCAAGGATGCATTCCGGTCTCTCTGAAATAGGTTCTATCACACTCAATAGAACCCTGTGTCACATGACCACCGTGCTCCCCTGCTCGCACAGTTCGAGCTGTTTCGAAAAGACATCTGTCATCGGGAACAATTAGGGAATTGGAGGTGTCCATTACGTTTGAATCCGTGTCCTGAATTATTCACCTCGGCAACTATTCCTGCCGGGACCCTTGCTGAGGAGTATCGCCAGTGTACTTCATATGCACCCCGATACAAATGAGCATGGCTCGATCACGATCTGGGGTCGTAACTCCAGTAAATTCCTCCGTTGCTCGGCGCGCGATAATCTTCTCCATCCCAAATCTATCGAAATTGAAGCTTGTTCTATACTGTAGAGGGATAATCCGGGAAATATGCTTCGCGAACCCAACCGGGCCGACGACATCCATCCCACCTGTCTGCTCGTTACAGATTGAGGCTGTGGCAAACATATTCGAGAGAAGAGAGATGCCAGCAGGGCTTCTCGGCCTCAATGGTGGTCATTATTTGTGTGGAGCATAATGCACACAGCAAGCTATGGAGCGGCGCTCCGTATGTAGGCCACCGGCCGCCACAAAGGACAAACTCGAGGGACGGCTTGGGGGCGATGTGCGTCTTGGGATCGGAGCCGGGAGCCTCCGGAAGATCCCGGCCGGTTTTCAAATTCGTTCCCGACATCGGAATCGTGATTTCAGGGATGGAATGATCAGAGCAACGAGCAAGATTCATTCTGGGCTCATCTGTCGGCCTCGTTGGAATCCTGGGCGGAATATTGTAACGCAGTTTCCGCTATCTGCTGAAGCTCGTTCGTACGAAGTCCCAGGGTCCTGCGGGGGGGGGGGGGGGGGGGGGGGAGATAGGGGAAAATGCTCCCGGAGCAAGTAGATGAACTTACTCGGGCACCAGTCAGGAGCGGGGACGGGCAAAGGTCGACGGGTTCCGAGGTGCTGGCACAGGAAAGGATGGGACGCTGGGTCAAGCACAATCACTCCGGAGAGTAAAGCGTATGCTTCAACTCTGAAGCTAGGGCTGTTGGGATGGGAGAAAGGGACGGGCGTTAGGGTCTACAATTCGACTCCCCTGTGTTCGTCCCGTCGTCTCTTTTTTTATTCAATCTCTCCTCTCACGCCTTACTCTCGCTCCCTACACGTCTTGCGCACAGAATTGCTTGTCTAACAGTTCCGGCCCTGACGCGCGCGGTTCGGTATCGCCGCAGTGCGGTACGGCGGTGTCTAGATATAACCCGTATACGTTCTCAATACCATCCTGAACCGGTTCAGGGCCGGGGAATAGCATCATACCTGAACAATGGCTCGATATTTAAAATTAAAAATCAACATTATACAGCCGGGCGAAATTCGTTGTGTTTGGAAAGATAACGATGAGGTTCCTCTATGGGACCTTGGTCTCCACACACATGGCGAGGGAAGCGCGGACAGGAGAGCATTGCCAGAGAGCATGTATCGATCGCGAAAATAAAGGGATACGAGTCGATCGTCAACCCTGGGCTTCACCATCGGGGGCAGGAGAGAACGAAGACCCGATATCTTCGAGAAATCCAGGCTCGCGAGGTAAGTTCGGGCGTGTCTGGACTTCCTTGAGAATGCCGTCCAAACGGAATCAAGCGTCACTGCATTATCATAGCAAAAGTCGGATCAGTATGCTCTCTCGGAAACAGGTGGAAGTGAAATCCTCCCTGAGCGCCCGGAAGCGTTGACAAAAACCACAATGGAAGAGAGGATCGCGGAGCAGCGATACCGTGTCCGACTCGCCGGAGCGGAGAAAGCCATGGAAACAAGACTCGAAGCGAATGCGTGCCCGAAAGAGAATATAGCATCATTCAGCAAAAAGGGCTTTTTGGGAGCTGGAAGCTTCGGCGAGGTTTTTCTGGTTGAATACAGGGAGGACCGAAAGAACTACGCGCTCAAAGTCCAACTGAAGTCCGAATGTAGCGAGGCCTGCGAGCGAGAGGGAGTGATCCTGGAGAAAAAGTTACTGCACGCCATGCGGAACGATTTCATTGTCAAAATTTTTTTCGCGTTCCAAGACGGTGTCAATCTGTATTTGGTTATGGAACACGCGAAGTACGGTGATTTCAGTAGATTCAAAGGGAGAAATCTGCAGGAACCCTTGGTGAAGATTTACGCAGCTCAACTCATCCTAGCGATCGAGTACATCCACGCATGCCATATCATACATCGCGATGTAAAGCCCGCCAACGTTCTGCTCTTCGAGGATGCCTATCTCAAACTCGGAGACTTCGGGGTTTCTAAGAAGGTGAATTGTCGAACTTCATCTTTCGTTGGACCGCCCGCTTACATGGCGCCAGAAATCATAAGGAGAGAAGAATACGGAAGACAGGTCGATTGGTGGGGTGTGGGGCTATTCATATTCGAGCTGATGTTCGGGCAGCATCCGTTCTGTCACCCTCTTTGGGAAAGAGCCCAAATAACGCATGCAATCATGAATTCAGAAGTGAAATTCCCTGTACGCGGGAACTCGAACCCGTCTCTATGTTCCCTCCTACTCGGCTTGCTCGAGAAAGATCAGAGCAAACGTCTCGGAGCTTTAAAAGGTGGCGTCGATGACCTCAGGCGGCACGATTGGTTTAAAGGCATATCTTTCGTTGATGTCTTCAATAAGGATCTATCGATACAGATTGACTTGGATCCCATCCAGCCGAAGCGGGACCAGAATAATGAGCTTCTGCCTGAACTCGCGCTTTGCGATGACTCTCAGAACTTGTTCGATGAATTCTGATCCAACGCATGCCTTGGTCAGGGGGTAAACTGAGCCATTGACTGATAGCCTGGGAGGAAATTCGGAGTCGAGGCTCAGATTATCTGCTAGACTCCGTGCTGGACTTGGAGGTCTTCAGCAACTGGTTTATTTGAGGTGTCCTTTCGATCTGGGAAATCGGTTATTGTACATGGAGTGAATCGCGTTTTGAATGTGTTTGATTACTGACAACAAAACCCATTGTTTAGAAGAATGGAGTTGACTTTGTCACTTAATATCCGCTCGAGACTTACCAAAAAGATTCTGATCTATCTCCGCCTGTTCGATCGATAGGGTTCAGTCGATGAAGAGAAGATGGGGGTTCTGGTGTCCTCAACGTAAATGTTCAGTTCGTCGAAGGAGCACCAATGCGCCAATCTCCTACCTCCTTGCTGATAGGTCCTGACTGGACTCATTGAGAGCATTGGAGTGATCAATAGCTGATTAACGTGTGGACGAGAGTTTATCAGATACTTGTCACCGTGCTGTGGCGTCAGACGGGATAGTTCATCGTATTTCGGGTATCGTGGATCTTCGAAGGGGTGCCTCGGGATATTTATCGATGTTTCATGCGCACGATATGACAACTCTCATTGCAGGGTCGAATTGAACCGGAGGGGAAAATGCGAGTGGTCTGCGGATCGTGGACCGATGCGAGGCCTCATTAATCGACTCAATCTGTCGCTGGAAATTGGTTGGTCCGGATGTATCAAACTCTCGGATAGTTCTGGAGGCATTCCTCGGTCAGTTGGTGGCTTTAGCAATCGGGACTGCGAGTTGGTAGAAAACTCAAGCTTTATTCAAGGGGTCGTTGGAATCTTGAAGCGTCTCGGAGGTCGACAGCGCGGTGTGGACGCTCTCCGTGTTGCCAGGTCATTTCCACTGCGGGCGGTCTCCCACCGGAATCCTACTACGCCTGCTAGAGGTCGACACCGACGCTGAAAACGAGTCACGTTTGACGGAACCTAGAAAACTGGCAGACTCAACGGTTGCACGTTTCGAACTATTTTCGGACTCCAGGAACAAGGCAACGCGTTCAGCGAATCCCAAGAACAATGTAACAGTGATTTGCAAGGTCTTTCTATATCCTCAAGTCCGACCTTGAACTGCTATTAATATCTCAGAATTCATCCACACTCACACGTTATTGATGTCAATGATCCACCGAGAGCTTTCCGAACTGTTTCGACATTTTCTCGCGAGATCGTCGTGATTTTCGGGGAGTGTTTGGCCTGGGTCGGTTCCGCTCCTCTTGGTCCTCGAGGGCGAAGCATATCCTCCAGGCTCTTCCAACCTCCGCCCACACGGACCATGACCTGCTTGTCGTTCAGGAGCTGCAATGGGTGGAGTGAGAGCTTGGGAGATTTCCATGGGCGCCAGGAAAAGTCTGAGGTACCTCTCTAGTTGCCGAGAATGGGTCCTGTTTCTGATGCTAGCGATCCATACCCTCAATTTACAGGAACCAGGACTCACCCGGACCAGGAAGGTTCGTCCGTTGATGAGATATTTGCCTTCTGAGAGACGGTGTAGCTTCGCTCCTTTCAGAACCTTGCTCACGATCGTGTTCACCTGAAGTCACGTCGCCGACAACATCAATTCTCCGAATAGTCAGTCTCGGCGGCGTAGCGAAGTCGAGCAATCGACGGAATCTCGTGAGTTTCGCGGCTCTCCCAGCAGGGCGCTTACTCACCTTTTCATCGAGGGCACTGGTCGGCTTCAGGGGTCGCTCCGCTTTGCTGGCTTTTGTGAGAACAGGCAGACGACTCCTCGTGCTCTTCAATTTCCTCGAGCAATCGATGTCTGATACTACGACCGACTCGGCGAAACATACAGGAGTGCTGATGCCCGAATCTGGAACCTCTGGAGAATTCTGAGACTCTGGAAATGAGAAGCCATTGGTCCGTCGGGATTTAGAGGGGCGATGTTCGCTCAGAACGATTCCGACAAGGAAGTCCTGTGGGAGATTTCATTAAGCGCAGATAGGCAATGGTTTCGGTCACGTCGCTAACGAGTTCGTCATCGAAGCCGAGCGGAGCCCCACCTTGTTCGATTCTTTCCCTTTCCAGTCGTTCCAGCTCGGATCGGAGCCTTTTTTGCTCCTCATGTTCAGCAGCCAACCTTCTCTCTTCGGTCTCCCGCAATTCCTCTCTCCTTCTCAGCTCCTTTATTTCTCGCAGCTCGTTTGCTTTCCGAATGCGTTCCGTTTCTTCAAGTGCAGCCTGCCTCTGAGCTTGTGCCTCTTTCTCTTCCTGCCGGCGTCGACGACGCTCTTCGGTCGATTTCCTCGCAGATTCCTCCTCCTTGAAGGAGCGTGAAAGAAGATGACCGCGATAAATTAGAGTTAAACTCCAGTCTCAGCCTCCGATTTCTCATCGATATAGAAGATCGGAGGACGAGGGAACGATTCTTTGCCGTCAAAGCAACTCGAGCACTGTTGCCCGAAAGTCACGCGTACAAAGAGCCCCGGACTATCCATGGAGTCTCCAACGGCACAATTTTTTCGTGAGACGCCGCCTTGTTCAGATTAGGAATGAATCCACGTGTCGAAGTTTCAGTTCGAGTTGTCGCTTCCGACTTCCTGTCGCTCCGACCGAGATTTTCCGTACGGAGCCGTCTCTATACGCCCGAAGTTTCGGCAACGCAGGATGCTTCCAGTCTACGGTGTCTCGGTCTCATTTCCCATCCGAAGCTCAAGAAGACACAAGGGAGACCGGTATTGATCATTCTCTTATCCGTGATATATATCTCCCTCTATCGGGTAGTGGGATCATGAGGTTCGTGGACTTTTCAGTTCCCGCGATCCGACAAGCATCTTTTGATTTCAACTTCAGAACATGATTGTGATAGGACCCTGGCAGCGGTTGATAATTCCGAGCCAATAGCAGAATGTTGGACAAGCAATGGGGTGAGCAGCAGTTCTAAATTCTACCATTTCATCGACACGAGAGAAGAGGAAAAGCTTGCGAGTTAGCGAAGCTAGAGGATTCCTCTTCGCGAACCTCTTGCTGCCTCTGGAAACGAGCCTCGCGATCCTTCTTCAGTTGCTGCCGGCGTTCTTCTTCCGCAAGTTGTGATTGTTTCTCACGGAGGCGGTTCCCGTGCACGGCGGGAGAATCTATTCCCCGATGAGCGCATAGCCGTAGCAATTCCAGCAACACCAACAGTACATATCGTGGGGCTTGATGCATCACTGGGAACGCGGATACTCCATTTAGCTGAATGTGTCATTCTCTTGAAACGTCCGTACGTGGTATATAGGAAAAATCGCGTGGAGGGCACTCGGCAGAGATGGGCGTGATTTGGATTCGATGAGCCGAATTTATGGATTGTTCCATGAATCTGGACCTGACTCCGTTTTGAAATACTATCGCTAAACCCGAATTCGATTCAGATTCGAATTCGGATTGGATTATGCATTCGAATCCGGAGTTGGAGGCTGATTCGGATCTGGATTCGAATTCGAACCAAGTCCGTGGATCCAACCATGCCGAGACCCGTTTCGGGTCATCCGGTTCCAGGACCCTTGGCCGTATGTGACCGCCAGGGACGCACGCGCTCTCAAGTCTGGATCCGGAGTTCAGGCTCGAATTCCAACCCAGATCTGGACCGAATTCAAGTCCTCCTGGATATCCGATTCCGATCCAGCTCCGGATTCGGGTTTGAATAATTGTAGGTTTGCCCGGTTCGGGTCGTCGATTCCTAATCATGCACATCACTGGTAGTCGGGACCATGGTTTTCCTCGGCATAAAACCAAGAGTTGAATGGAGAATCTCGTGGGGGGGGGGGGGGGGACTTGTCTCTCGCTGTTACTCAATGCGAGAGCCACAAAAATGTGCCGCTGGTGCAGCTGATTCATTTCAGGCCTGCGCGTGCGCTGACACGTACCCAGACCGTCAGACTCGAAGAGGACGCTCTCGTTTACGCCGAAACGTCGACACCATCTCGTGAAGTTCTCCACGTTGTCCCTGGCGTAGAAACTCTTCGGTTTCGCGCTTTCCCAAGGTTTGAAGTTGAAAACTGGTACGCACTGCGAGAGGAATATCGGTTTCAATGAGCCTGATGTGCTCTGAACTGGAAAGGTTGCTTCAGCCTTTGCCCCGTGTCCTGGGTAACGAACTGGTTATCTTTCAGGTGGGGAGTATTCTCCCTGTTCGTGAGCCGGAATTACACGCCCGAAGCGAACATGGTTTCTGGAGTCAATCGACTCGGTCATCCCGTCGGTTCTCATGCCGACTCTGAGCCTACGATCTCCGAGACGAAAATTGGCCGAATTCTCATCCGATAATTTGTGAACACTCGAACCTTGCTCAGAATCGGTCTCCCTAGATCTCTCGATTGCGCCACGATGAGTTCTGCCAGGCGGCAGAGAATGACTCCTGTCTCCAATTTTTCCATGAAGTTCTCCAGATTAATCCCACGAAGAACTGCGGTCAGAATTAGGCTTGATTACGCTTCTTCAATATCCATACGATGGGATTCCATTTTTGTAAATGGTATTGAATCGAGATGGTTCTTCCATCATAATAATCCATTTCTCTACTGTTGAAACGAAGATGTTCTGAATTTCGACACACAATCGTCAGATCCCCGGATCGAACGATTCCCGGAAACGGCGAAGTGATTGAGCTACTGAAGTTTGAGCACGAGCATATTCGGAGACACAGCTTATTCAATATTCACTAAAATATTCTGGGTTGAGCGTTTTCTGAAAGATGATGAAAGAAACCCAGTTTCCGCCGTTAGTGTCTCATCCGCCCACGCGAGATACTTTACTTACAGTCTTCGTCGGATCGCAGCGCTTTGGCGTTTTGGGAAAACCATCCTTTGAGCCAAGCCAAGACACAATGAGCGAACGAATCGTCGCGTTCGATGAGTCTTTCGTATTGTTCGAGCGTTACGGTGGAAAGCCAGGCGATTTCGAGGAACGGATCACCCAGACTTCGACTCGTCAGGGACGAAACGCTGTCCGCCGGAACGATCGTTGGCATCCTGCGAATCCAGTATATTCCTCAGAGTCTGAAACAACCCACTGAGGAGTGCAGCGGCACACATGAAAGAGCTCGAAGTAGAATGGAGGGCACTGCTCCTCAGATGATGTTCCGATTCAGTCTTCGGCGAGTCCCGACTCTTGCCACAGCGGCTGTTCAGGTCGGTGGGCCGAAAGCAGAGCATGGTCGACCCTGGGTACTCCTGGCCGTTCCCCAAGTTTCATTGTGAATTTTGTGGAAGCGACAATGTGTGTAGGAAATGTGGCGGCCATGTTTCTGCAGATTCGACTTTCAAGATATCTGAGCCTGACCACATTTGTTCGGTACCATCAGCTACTGCGCCGATTCCGAGTCTCTGTCCACTGAACGTATGCTCGGGACACTTCCATGATTTTGACGGCAGCGCTGCTGAGAAGCTCCGACTCGGAGTAGGATTGAAAATGGACCTGGAGTCAACCAATGCGAGATGAATATGCCAAGCCATAATATTGAACCCGGATTGTGATTGAAAGTGGGTGATTGAGCTCTGTTGGAACTGGGGTGCTCCGGTTTCTGGGACCTATGACAAGAGCAAGCTACGGCGTGCAGTCTTTGGAGTCGCAAAGTTCCTTGAGTCGTTACAACCTTTCGGGTGACTTTGAAGTCTAGATACTGCTCCGTTAGACGCACAGCACGGGAAAAACGTGGGTAGACTTGGACCTTCGAGGTTTCAGCGCCGCATCGCGTCAGAGTTCCCGAGCTAGGACCGTTCCTTCTTAATGATGGCATTGTTCAACGGGGAAAGTGCTTGAAGGCATTGTTGTTAGAAATTGAGATAATCACGCACACTGTCGCCTCGAAGGAAGATTCCGCACAAAAAGTTGAAAAGACACTCGTTCGGAGCCAAACGAACTAACTGTGGTAAGAACTTGGGAAATTATTGTGGCGTGTTTGTTTCAAGCACTCAAGTACCACTGCTTATCACTTTGCGAGCCGCCTCCCAGGATCCAACATCACTGAGCAAGGCCGCGATTAACGCCATCGTGGAGCGCCATGCAAATCAAAGAATATATTCAACATCACACGCCTGCAAGCAACACCGCTACCGATCCGACCTCCTACTGCGGCTAAGAACACTGTCTGCACGGAGGCGCTTACGTTCGGTCAGAGACACAGACTCAAACGCTCGCTGGCAACACCAGCACCGCCGTTTCATTGAGCTTCTCAGCTTTAATTTCCGGGCGCGGGTGTGACCGAATATTCTGGGTCCATCGTGAAAGAGGGATCGCGAGGAATACTGAACGCGGTATCGATTCGATGATTCCAAAACTCATAAACAATGCGACAACCGACGCCTGCAACTCACAGGAATCTCCGCGATTTCCGAGAAATCTATCGGCGCGAGGAGCGAACCAATTTTCGTATTCCATCGTGCAAATTTCAGCTCGGGAATCATCGTCAGAAGAGGGATTGAAGAAGAGGTAAATGAAAGGAGGGAAGGAGAAGATTTCTGAGCAGCGTGAGCTATCTCTCCCGGGACGACTTAGAATGATATGTTGCTGCAAGGGTTCAGAGCTGGGAAGAAACATTCGGCTCCCACGCGGCTGGGGCATCCACCCGACAAGGTCAACAAACGTCGTATAATGGAGGCGTCGACACAAATTGATAATTAAAGGAATTGAATTCGCTCAGTGAAATGTGGCTCCCAAGTGCGCGTGAGGAGTCGTCATAAAATCTATATCGTGAGTGGGAGGATCAGCATTGGATCGAGAAACCAGAATTTCACACCGTCTTTGAGCAATATCGACGGAGCACTGAGCCTCTGAGGAAACAGGAATCGATGTTGCACGACTGGTGAGACGATCAGGAATCAATTCTTCTTCGCTCGGGGAAGTTTCGTCTTTCATGTTTCCCTCCACAACACATGGCATCGCGAAGGTAAAGATCATCGGAGTATTCAGTGAGCTTCGCCAAGAATCATCGACAAGAATTCTTCCCGAATGTTTCCCCTCGTTGGAACTGCGGATCCAATAGGGGAGCTTCGATCGAATCTCCCTGAGACTGACCAGAGGAGGAAAGTTGGTCGGCATCCGAGTGATTGGAGAGCCGCGCAGGAGTGTGATTGACTTGATTTGTGTCACACAGATACGTTCGAACGATGGGTGGAAAAGACACATTACCGGTGTCGATTGTTTCAATAAGGAGCTGTGAGACCTCTTCTGGAACAACGGCCAGCGAAAGCCGGGGAATCACCATGTCCGGAATGAGACCGTATCAGGACCAGCAGGAAAATACTCACGCTTGAAGATCTCGGCATCCAATCCTCTCACTCACGAAGTCCGTCCGTCAGACGGTGGGTCGTCTCGTTGACTTGGTCGTTTAGATGTCCGCCGGTCTTCATCTGGATCAACACTAAAGCATCCTCGCCCGCCTCACCGATGTTTGCTGTCGGATTGCACTCCGCAACCCTCACCGATCGCTTCAGTGTCCGGAGGGAGAACAACGCACGGATCCCGCTCCGCAGAAAGACTCACTTTGCGGGTTGCTCAATGCTTCTCATCGTTGGCGAATGAATAATGATACAGGCGCCCGTGACGAGGATTAAGTATAGGGCTGGATCGTCTCCTTCCCGTTTCCCTTTTCGAGCCGATTGAGGGTCTGAGATCCATGGCCCTGTTACTCGCACGTTTCGAGCTTTCCATGTGAGCCTAAAGAAACGAAACTCCAGTATTTCTAATTCACTGGAATCGGAGAGAGATCGAACCCTGGGATCAGAGGGCTCTCGAGTCGCACAGCGAGCCAGTGCGAGCTCTTCGATGTACGTGAGACTCGAAACGCTTATACTCTTGCGAGAGCCCATGTGTTATTCTGCAGCTGAGTATGCAAGGGCGACTGTCTGGGGATTGAGAACGGCTGCATGGCTTGACAGAATTTCCAGACGGGAGCATACACCCTTGGGAACTGCAACATACGAGGTTGATTCAACGGCAACGCTGCTCGTTCGCGGGGCTTCCGCCGGAGCAACTCTCACAAACTGTAACTCTCACGAGCGCGCCACGGTTGGGCCTGCTTGATGATGACTAGAGCCTGGAAGTCCAGGCGATTTTTCGAGATCATTCCCTCATCGCAATGAATCAATGCCGGGCGATTGATAGAATAACTTCGAAAAGTTGCCCGAACTTTCCGGCTCTAATGATGACTCTTGAAAAGTATGCCCAGTCGAGCAGCTTACATTCGAGATATTCTTGCTCGACGACGCTCAGCGGAAAACCCATCGAGGAAAAATTCGGTGTCGATGATGTCCAACCGAGGCGACCCCCCACCGTGAAAAGTTTGGAAACCAGCCACCTTCTGTGTTTATTGATGACAAACCAACTCGATAAAAATGATTTCAAGCCGTCTCATTCATGTTTTTCATTCTGATGTCCTCAAATCACGCAGGAATACGAAACTACGTTCCGATCCAAACAGTACGATCAGTACACAGTGTTTCGGTAGCTGTTCCATGAAGACGTTTCCGCTCGCATCGGAGAAATAGAAATATAACACACTCGTGCATTCCCTTGGGGGTCCGACAGTGAGCATGATGACATTGATTAAACGAACATTGCCGTCGCCGCCGCAACTACCGCCACTGCACGTCCAAGGGTTGGGTGCAATGATAGCGTGGGATTCACTCATTGGGATCGCATGATCTGTACGCGAATCTTCATCCGGCGACAGCAGCGGTGCGATGACATTCCGCCCATTTCTCACACAGACCCCTTCACGCTCCCTTTGTGACGAGGGAGCTACATGGCTCGACGGATAGAAATCAGCCGAATAGAAGGAAGGCCGATTGTCCCCCGGGATCGTGGGGAATCATGAGTCCGGTTTAACGATGAGGAATAACGGAATAAGGATTCAGATCGGTCGTGTCGAGCGCGATTCGGCACTGGTCGACTTGTTGCACGGCCCGCGATTCTGGTTCGCGAAAAGTTCCTCCAGTGGCTTTCGAGTCGGAAACATCGGATCGTGTGGACTTGGAAGATCTGAAGCTCATCCCGTAGAACGCTGTTTGCCGTTTTGATCTGTAGTGGGAGGGCGCTTCTCGAGTGAAAAGCGATTTCGTTCACTTCGCCACGTTCTTTCGGCGGTCGCTGTCGTCGGAACATCAGCCACAGCGAGATGAATGTCTGCTTTCGGGCGACGACACGTGACTGTCTTACGCGACGAAAGTAGAAGAGGAGAACCAACCAAAGAATGAAACATGTCGTCTTGAGTGGACACGAACGAGTCGGCGTCGTGAACCCGAGCAAAGAACCCACTTTGACGGCGATCTGAACTCTTCACTTGAATGCCGCCACAACCCTGTCGGGAGATCAATCGCATGCCGTCTGAGCACCGATGTCTGGGACGGGTCTGCCGGCAGATAATCGTGATCGGGAGTTTGATACAGCTGGTTCCTCGCCTGCGGGACAATCCACCCGACCAGGTGTGTATTATGTTCTTAGGAGAACTGGGGATATTCCGGAGACAGCCACGTGACATCTGTTTATTCGGAGAGCGTCAAACTCGGGGGAATGACGTTCGATTTCCTCGGTGTTTCTCGCGAGTTCATGATCTCCCTTTTAGACAGCAATTCGCGATGAAGCCGTCTGCGGTTTTGAGGGAAGATGATATTGTTCGAGCCCGAATTCGGCAGATGCTGTACAAATCATATGTGCATGCGATCAGTCAACGCGAGCTTCGAGGTCAGAAGATCCACCCATATTGCACAGCCGTTGCGCGTATCCTCATTTTTCCTTTGACTCGTCCCACAGGGAGGAAGAATCTCTGGATTCAGTATCAGATCTGTTGGGATTATCGAGTGTGTCCCACAAGTCCCACTATTCATCTCCTACGATACGTGGCGTGCTGGTTCATCATGATTCACGAACATGTCTCCTGAGTGCAAAGCTTCCTTGGTTATCCTCCCTGTCGACTGCAACGTTTTCCTACAATGATGAGCCGTCGGGAAGGGATGACCATATCCTGTCCTTCTCCAAACAGAACACTCTGTCGGGCGATGTCACAAAGAAGATCATTCCGTGGAAAGCAGGTATTTTGAGGGAACGACAAATGCCGACGAGTAAGGCGATAAACTGGCGGCATTTCGAAGCTATATTCTATCGGATTGTTGTGATCCCGCCGAGTGTTCGGGCGGAAGTGTGGTTAAGCTCTATGACTCGGGAATCCCCCTGATATCTCGCAGCAGTTATCCTTCTAGCTCGATGATAGCTCTGGAGAGGCGCTGGCCGTTTAACCATTCCCGAGTCCAGTACGAGTCTCGAGCTCCAGTTTTACCGCGTGGAACCACTAGTGCGGGAGGGAAGCTCGTTTTCTGTGAAGTTCTAGAGACGGCACGACGGCGATTCTCGAAGCTGGCGCCTGTTCCGAACGCGCGCCCCAACTTTGATTTCCGCCTGCTGGATATTCAGATGAAAAAAGTACGGAGTACGAGGACTGGCATTTCGTACAGACATCCTTTTTGGGATGTACAGGGTGACCAGAAATAACGTAAACTTTTTTTGCAAACGAGCTGTAAGTCTCGCCGTGACATGGAGGACAACGGAGTTTATGACGATGCGTTCAGAAGCCATCCGTCGATCCCTCACTCCGTGCGTACGGGCTCCAAATTGTTGAAATTTTTTTCTCCAGGATGACAAGCAAGCGTTCCCTGATTTTGGAATTATTCCAGCGGGACTATGGTCAGTGTGACATCGTTCGCTTGGTTGGTGCTCCCAAATCGACCGTGTCGAAAGCGATCCGCAGGTTTCGCGAGCTTGGCCATCATGGAGATCGTCCGGGACGAGGCAGAAAACCAACCGTGGAGAGTCCCAGGAATCGGAACATCCTTGAGGAGAGACTTCAACGAAATCCCCAGAAATCCCTGCGGAAAATCGCTCGTGAACTCGGCCTCAACGCGAATCAGTGCGCCAAACAGCGAAAAATGTTCTCGGCCTACAAGGCCTACAAGCTGAGAAGAGGCCGACTGACCGAAGATAACAAGCGTATAAGACTGCAACAATGCCGTGATCTTGCCAAGCGGGCCGCAGGTTCGGCATGGGAAACTATCCTGTTCACTGACGAGAAGTTGTTCACGATCGAACAGTCTCTCAATCGCGAGAACGATCGCATTTGGTGTTCGGAGCCGCCTTTAACCTCTCAAATCGTTGAGCACCGCCAAAATCCACAATCAGTCACGGAGCGCAATAGGGGGACTTGCCTCGAGCCCGATTGCCGCGAGCCCAACTGCCGCGAACCCGATTCCGCGAGCCCGATTCCGCGAGCCCGAATACCCCGAGCCCGAGTAAAGCTCCGCCCAGCGGACAGCGCGCCGGCTCAGTGAAGCTTCTGTGCGGGGCTATGTCGCTTCCGCCAGGAGTTCTCTGGTTACGTCATCTTGGCCTGATTCAAAGCATGAGTCGCTATCCTTCCCTCTGAACGGAGAAGCGTTCGGAGAGCATCTCTGTGACATCGCCCTCCTGAGTGCATGTGGATGAACTCGAGCAATCACACCCGGGGAGCGCATCGGAGGAGGGACGAATTGTACTGATTGTTCGGATAGCCAATGATTTTGCATGAAGAATCAGTCATTACCTCCATGAAAACTGACGGAATGAGAGTTCGCCGACAGTGCGGCGACCACGACAACAATGCGGCTCCAGATTAGTCAGGAGCAGGTTTCACGCCCCTTGAGGGACTCAATTTCTGAATAAGGACTATGCATGTATTCCAGGAGATTATTCCTATGCTACATTCCGAAAGCTCAAAAGAAGCGCAGTGTGATTCACGACATCTTCCTTCTTCGATCGCCTCATCCGGCCTGATTTGGAGCGGATAGGGTGAGCAATGAGCAGTGCTCATGTCTGTGAGCAACCTTCGAGATGGCGGAACTCTCGGAGATCACGCAAGGAAGAGAGAGCTCGACTTGAAGAACTATGATTCATTTGTTTTGATTGAGATATTTTCATTCAACGTGATTCAAGCAGTTGGGCTATTGTCGAACGAAAGACTCCCCAGCTCACTCGGCAACTGCGATGAGAAAAGTCGTTTGCCCCTCTTGCCCCTCCGCCCTCAAGGGGCAGTTTCCTCATCCGTTCACCCTGACTTGGAGAAGGAGTGTCTGATCATATTTCCGAAGCGTGGGGCAGTGAACAGCAGCAGGACAAAAGACGGCAGGGCCAACATTGTTCCGATGCCATATGTTCAATTCGTTCTCCACAACAACAAGGTCCCGCTCTGTCCTGAGAGGAGCGCGTTCATAGAAGCTTCACTGAGCCGGCGCGCTCTCCGCTGGGCGGAGCTCTCTTCGGGCTCGCGGTATTCGGGCTCGAGGGAGGTGACCCGCAATAGGGGCGCGTTTCCGGAGAGATGTCCATATCCTCGTGCCGTCAACCGATCGAGATTCTCCATTTTCGTGGTGATCCCGGGCTCAATTTCGACTCATGTGGATCAAAGTTCTGAACTGTTTCGTGAGTCTCGATCCACCGGGCACCTCTCTCAAGTTCTTCGATCCTCTACATTCCCATCATCGAGCTCAGTTCTCCGGAGGATCTTGATCCTGACCAAATCATCACCGATTCCTCGGTGCATGGAACGAGGAACACGTGCCTAATGAATCATGCTCAATGAAGTGATGTTGCACTCAAAGCTCAAACATACGCGACGTTTTGATTTCTAAATTGGTTCATGACAATTTTGGAACCGAAAGGGAGCAATCGTGCAGTCTCTGATCAGATTCCTAAACTCAGAGGTGTTAACGAATATTCGAGTCTCCACAGCGCCTCGTTGAAGTAATGCGGACTCTCTCGATCGGAAACCAGCGACCATTCCGAAGAGCCCGCGATACAGCGTGCCCTGTGATCGAGGACTCCTCCTCGAGCAAACTCCGTCTGTATAGCACGCCATAAAGGTGGGGTGACCGCTTACGAATCGATCACTCTATTGACGGGAGCGCGAGGAGACCACTCACTTCAGACACAACGTCGATCATTCAGGTTGCGTCTGACCATCAACGAGAGATTTTAGTGATGGGCCTCATGAAGCCGCGTGCTCTCCTCAAGTCTTGATTTCAGGTGAAACCTCCTGAAAATGCGAGTGGAACCACTCGGTAACGTTTCGGCAATCGCAGCGCTCATGACTCTATACAGTGTGAAGTTCCGGGTCGAGCTAGTCATCTATGAAGCTCGTCCCGGCGTTGTGAAGGACATATCCGGATTGGTGAACATGAGATACATGACGATGAGCAATGTCGACGCACTGCTCGACCATGTTTCAAAGAGTTTTGCGGCGAGAAAGAAGGTTCTGGTAGTTTTCGAGAGCGCCGAGAGTTTAGTGCTCCACCAAGAGCTCATTCGCAATCATTCCGGCATCTTTGGACTGAGTCGGTGGATTGTACGAGTCGACGGAACGGAGTCCGAGAGCATCAGAACACTATGTTCGAATTTTTTTTCGTGCGTGGCGATTTCCCTCAGAGGGAACATCGCAGATGTTCCAGCAGACTTTGTGAACTGTAATTCCAGGGAGAAAATTCATGCGGAGGTTGGGCAAGTGGTCGAAGATTTCCTGATGAGCAACTCAACGGCCATTGGTTTTACCGGTCGTGGCGCGGAGAACTTTGACAACTACTCACGTTCATTGACGAACTTCCGTCTTGGACCATCTATCATCTGCCTTTCTCGTACTCCATACCAGAAACATTCAAAATGCTCAACGAACGCAAAGCATTGCTTTGCTTTCGTTTTTTTTATAATCGACCGCGATCGTTTCTCCGTCACCCGCATAAGCTATCCCTCTAGATTCAGCGACTACCGCTTCATCTCTAGGCGACAATGTCCTGACAGTGTTGGTAGCGACGGTTTGACGGAAGTTTTTGATTCGCGGGTATGGCTCTCGCTATCAGTTCCAGCCATAGGTCAAATCCTCCTTTCCGCTGGCTTTCTCGGGCAAGATTTTTCATCTGCGCTCATTTCGGTTTCGTCGTGTTTCCTCGGCCAGCCCTTAACACTTGACAGACGTCCAAGACCTTGGGCAATCAACATCTACTTTCTCCACATCGGAACGTTCTTGCTATGTTTGTTTTTCAAGAACAAACTGCCTTGTTGCCTGAACATATCCATTTGGCCCACTCTGGATGATTCCAAAGATTTGGAACACCTCTTTCACCGAAACTTGATCAGCCGGATCTGCTGTCCTGATAGCGACTACTTGAGATATTCTATCAATGTGAGTTCTCCCGATTCCAAACTTCACTACTTAGGGCAAGCGGAGGGTCGCAGCCGCGTCATTTATGGGGAGACCATAGATTGCTTGAACTATGTGAGAGAGGATAAGAAGCACGCCGCTTTTCTGGACAGCGATGGTGCTCCCCTGAACACCACCATGGACCGGAAGAATCTGTCTTCCGGAAGGGAGACTGTCAGCTCCCGTATGTTAGGGTTCCCGCTCGCACCGTGGCTCCCTTTCGAACACAATTTGCACGTCTTGAATATGCGTCTTCTCGGAACTGGCATCATTCCTGTGGGCAATTATACCACTTTCATCGGAGCTCGTTCCCAGGCATACAAACCTTCTCAAGAGGGCCCCAAAGTAGTTACTTTGGAGCATTTGGACATCGCGTTCTTCCCTCTGCTCGTTGGATGGGTCATTGGCGCAATCGCGAGTTTGTGGTCGCCGAAGAACACGAAGAAATGAGAGAGCTCCGTGAGCTACGAAGTTTCAAGGAGGATCTCGGCTTGTCGTGGGAAGATACTCGTTAACCCACGTTCCTGATTGACAGACATTCCGGCAATGAGCATCCATGGGAGATTCACCTAGGGTTCAAATTCTAAACAAGCCTCGAGCACGGGAAGGGTCTGGGGGATAACTGGGCGTTTCGTGTCCCAAGTCACGGATTTTGATGATATTTACGGAGGATGATTCTTAGGTCGAGCTGAGCTCTCCGCGCTATATTCAGCCCTCGCGGACTTCTCGTTTTCTCAAAACAAGGGAAAGAAAGAGCCGAGAAAACCCTGGAAATGTTATTTTCTCGAGAACCATTTATTCTACTGTGACGAGCTTTTTTTTCTGGAGAGCTCTCGACAAGGGCCCTCCTCTGATGTAGTCAGATCGATATTCAGACGGCTTCTTCCATGACTTTGTGCTCGTAAGTAGCCTTTCCCGTGGTCGTGCCTCCCTGTAATATGTCTCGAAATGTAGCTCTTTGGCCCCCCTGCACACTGTGAAAGTATCACCGAGATCGGAGTGGTACTTCATACTTGAATCGGTAAAAGTGACATGTCGACCAGACTCGTAGGCTCTCGTTTACTCCTCCGGAGACTCTCGTGGACACTCCTGAATGGTCGCCTGGATTTTCGTGGATACTCTTCAACCCCGGAATCACCTCTATGGACCCCAAAAGTATGGTCAGATCGACCTAGGGATCACCTCCATAGACCCTCAAAAGTATGGTCAGATCGATCCCGGAATCATCTCCAAAGACCCCCAGAAATGTGGTCAGATCGGATTCGGATTGTCGAATCCGAATCATGCCCATCTCTGGTCAGAAGGGCCTCGGAATCACTCTTCCATACTCAGGGAAGTATGGTCAGGAGGGTCCCGGAATCACTCCTCCATACTCAGGGAAGGATGGTCAGAAGGGCCTTGGAATCACTCCTCCATACTCAGGGAAGGATGGTCAGAAGGGCCTCGGAATCACTCCTCCATACTCAGGGAAGGATGGTCAGAAGGGTTCCGGAATCACTCCTCCATACTCAGGGAAGTATGGTCAGGATGGTCCCGGAACCACTCCTTCATACTCAGGGGAGTACGGTCAGATCGATCCCGGAATCACCTGGCGGCCTCCTCTGACGATGGCCAAGATCAGCGAGAGCGCCACTCTTTATTGGATAACCATATTCATCCGTAATGATCAGACAACTTGGATTCATTATTCCCCTAACCAGAATATCCTATATTACTACAAATCCTGAGATTCCTCCACGGAGTCTCCCACTCTTGGTGAATACTACATTCGCGTCACCTGGTGGCCTCCTCTGATGGTGGCCGAGATCAGCGAGAGCGCCACTCTTTATTGGATAACCATATTCATCCGTAATGATCAGACAACTTGGATTCATTATTGCTATAACCATGATACCCTATATTACTACAAATCCTGAGATTCCTTCACGGAGTCTCCCACTCTTGGTGGGCTATCGTGGGACAGCGATGCCTCCGAGTCTGAGATCCTCGAACGCATGGATGCGCGACAGCATGTAGGGAATGATCTTGGGGAGCGCGTCGAACGCGAGAGATGGATGCAGAGACCCACAACACTATCGACGATCTCAGCCGGAGAACTTACCGGTTTTCCGAGATTGACGGAGTGTGAACTGGTCCTTCTCGCATCCGGACCGTATCAGGTCAAGCTCGCTGCTCCCTATCTTGCGGACACGATGGACGACGAGAATAACATCCAGATGAGTTTCGTCAAGGAACAGCCGAATATCGTCCGTCTCGACATTAGATCCCGTCATGTGAGTCGGAAGACCTACCGACTATTCATCCAGTAAGAACCAGACTCGAACGACGTTCAAGGGATCAGAGGACATTGGTGCGAATGTCCAAATGGGAGCCGCACAGTTGGATGCTGCTGCCATGTGACCGCGGCCATTTACTATCTGTCTTATGCCAGGTATTTAGCATCGATTCCTCGTCCAGCGGCTGGCTTGACGGAAATCTTCATGGCTGAGGACGAAGCAGAGTCTGAGGACCATGATGCTGATGAGTGAGAACTTCGCAATAAAGCTTTTGCTGTCTTTAGTCTGAAATATTTTTGACTGCTGTCATCAATCGGCGCTCAGTCGTTTCTCTCCCCACGATATTTCCTGATCTTTCCCGTTCTTCTTTCTAGCGAATCTAGGAGCTAGCGGAGCTCCTGGATTCTTCATGGACAGGGACTACTCCTGACCATACTTCCCTGAGTATGGAGGAGTGATTCCGAGGCCCTTCTGACCATCCTTCCCTGAGTATGGAGGAGTGATTCCCAGGCCCTTCTGACCAGAGATGGGCATGATTCGGATTCGACAATCCGAATCCGATCTGACCACGTTTCTATGGGTCTTTGGAGATGATTTCGGGATCGATCTGACCATACTTTTGAGGGTCTACGGAGGTGATTCCCAGGTCGATCTGACCATACTTTTGAGGGTCTATGGAGGTGATCCCGAGGTCGATCTGACCATACTTTTGGGGTCCATGGAGGTGATTCCGGGATCGATCTGACCATACTTTTGGGGTCCATGGAGGTGATTCCGGGATCAATCTGACCATACTTTTGGTGGTCTATTGAAGTGATTCTGGGATCGATCTGAACATACTTTTCAGGTGATTCCGAGGTCGAAGAGTATCCACGCGTGTCTAGGCGACCTTTCAGGAGTGTCCACGAGAGTCTCCGGAGGAGTCCACGAGAGCCTACGAGTCTGGTCGACATGTTACTTCCACCGATTTAAGTATGAAGTACCACTCCGATCTCTCTGATACTTTCGAAGTGTGCAGGGGGGCCAAAGAGCTACATTTTGAGCCATATCACAGGGTGACGCGACCACGGGAAAGGCTACTTCCGAGCACAAAGTCATGGAGGAAGCCGTCTGAATTTTGATCTGACTACGTCAGGGGAAGGCCCTCGTCGAGAGCTTTCCAGAAAAAGAAGCTCGTCGCAGTAGCATCAATAGTGCTCGAGGAATTAACATTTTTAGTTTTTTTTCGGCACTTTCTTTCCCTTATTCCGAGACAACGAGAAGTCCGCGAGGGCTGAATATAGCGCGGAGAGCTCAGCTCGACCTGAGGATCATCCTCCGTAAATATCATCAAAATCCGTGACTTTGGACACGAGATCCCCAGACCCTCTGTTGGGAAATTCGGAGGGTTCGAACTCGTAGTTGAAGTATTCAACAAAGTCTTGAAGGAGCCGCCTCGATTCTTCAACAGTTTCTTCGTTACACTGTTGATGCCTGTGCGCCACCATCTTGAAGATCTTCTTGGATGACACGGTAAATGTCCTTGAACTTCGCGATCCATCCTGGGCTCGCTTGGTATGTTGTCAGACCCAGCTCCCGGGCTCTTTCTAGAGCCCAAAAGCGAATAGTGCGGTCATGGATGAGGGGTCCGTTAGCCCGAGCGTCATCAAACCGCTCTCTGCGATGTTGACTGATTTAGAGGAAACCTTCACGACTGCTGCCGAGAGTTTCTCCGTACGTCCTGAATCTGCCGATATGATTCCGATGCTCCACTCTCGGGAACCTCGCTCTTATGGTTTCCCAGGTGTGGTTTTGGTTGGCGTGGATGTAGTCTGGAAGTTAGCAGATGTACTCAAAGGTCGGCTCGTTGGCCGTGTGGCATAAACCAACGCCTTGGGTGCCTCGCTAAGCTAGCAATCGCGGGTTCGATCCCCTGCCGACAACAAAGAATTCTTATGTGGTTAAAGAGGATTTAATTTGTATTAGAATTGAATCTGAACCATCTTAAGACCCAAGCCCACCGCCCGCAATGGGATTCGCGAGGCGATGGGGAGTGTTACTGAAGCAATACCGAAAGGTGATCCCGGGGCACTTCTGAGAGCTGGCTGAGAGGTTCAGCCGGAAAACAAAGAAGATGTACTCAAAGGGAATGAAGTCCACTCACAATGAATCATGACCTCAAGAATGTGTCTAATCGTGCCGCCGGTCGGTGGCAAACGATCCGCGGGAAGAAGTGTGCGTCAGGTCGATCTCGCTGTGTACTAACTACATCAGTCAATGATTCAGAGTCGAGAACTCGAGTCGGAGTGAAGAGCAGGGGCGTCGATCGGCCATGGAGAGCCGGGGAACCTATTTTTCCTCAAACTTCGGACCTCTCTAGAAAAAAAACATGGGCTCATTCAAGACGATCAACTGTGACCCTGAGCACGACCCACCGTGGACTACAGAATAGGCAGCCTCCCATTCAAATCTTGGTGTTACACTTCGTATCCCGTATACTTCCTTTGAAAGTTCCTCGTTTTCGGAACAGCTCGTTCCGACAACTCTCGTTCGGGTCTCAATCGGCGGAGAAATCATCGACGATGGCTCGACATTGTTTTTCGGCTTCACACTCTGAGTCGACGACACGACTATCAGTTGTGGAGAATCAGTGGAATGTTCGGGAGTGCTGTTATACTCAACGTTGTCGTTGGATCGCACTCGCTTACCAGCCTCAGGTTGTCGTTGCCGTCGCTCTCCTTGATCCGTACAAGCCAATCCCGGTTTCTGGCGTTCTTCAACCTCTGAACAAATATCTCTTTCCAACCGAGTAGCGTGTTCCATCATTGGCTGTATTGCTCGTCGCCGAAGAGAAACTGAGGATAAGCGAATACGGCTCCTTACGAACGCGCTACAGCGGAAGCTAACGATTGATTCGATCTCCATTATCGGCACGTCTCATCTTGAACGGAGCCTGGCCATTGCGGGATCGTCCTCATTCATGAGTAGAGCGCGAATGTTTATGCGCTTAAAAAGGCCAAAATATGCATGCGAATATGCAGTAAAAACGCGGGAAATATGCAGCGAAATGAGGGAAATATGCATTTATTGTCTCTACCCGCGAAACCGTTTCCAAATATTGTGTATCGACGGAGAATGTTTGCGGAAAGCTCCCCACGTTATCTGAGGTATCGAAGGTATCATTTGTTGCAGTAAATGACGAGAATCATCCTTAGATTCTCGAAAGTGAAGCTTTGTCGGCGGTCGTCCAGCGTGTGCTTCAACATAGAAAACGTTCTTTCCACGTCTACAGAGGTGATCGGCGCGAACTTGAAAACGGAAAGCTCGGTTGGTGACAGTCCAGCGACAGTCCCAGAGAAAAGTCCAGAACGAAGGACGTCCGCGATAGTCTTCACGGTGCCATAGTCAGGATTTCGGGAAAGAATCGATGAACACTTCTGACGGAGTTTCTCTCCCGGTCCGCCCGGAGTCGTCGCGATATCTCGGAGAGCATTTTCGAAAGCATGAACAGCTTCAGTGAGCGGAGCATCAGCTCTCTCGAGGGATTCGATGGCTCGCGGAAGGCATTCGAAGTGAGCATTTATAAAAGTCAGATCCGCAATTATGGAGTCATCCTGCAGCAACTGTTGCACGATCGCGATGCTCGCGGCGTCGCTGGGATCTAGAGTTTTTACAGCTCTCGAGAATTCATTGTAGTGCTTCGCATAGTATAGAGCGGCGTTGATCCAAGTTCCCCACCGGGTTAGCACAGGTTGAGGTGGCAATGGCGTGCAAGGGACAACCTCACGGAAAAGAGTAACTCGCGAGGCTGATTTGAGGAATATCTTCTTCCCGTTCGACACCAGCTTGTCCACTTTCGGGAACATGGCTCGTACATCTTCTGCCAGCCGGTGAAGCCCATGGGCGACGCATGTCACGTGGAGCATCCTGGGAAACAGTACTTTCAGGGCAGAACCTGCTTTCTTCATGTAGGGCGCTCCGTCAGTCAGAAATAGGAGGACTCTGCTATGTTCAACTCCGTTAGGCCACAATAAGGCCAGTGAACTCAGAAACGCCTGCGAGATTGTTGAACTGTTGGTTTTATCGAGACATTCAGCGTGCAGAAGGAAGCTTTTGCCCTCCGTTGTCTCTAGGGCTCCGACAACGACATGGGCCACGAAGCGACCAGTCACATCTGTCGTCTCATCGATCGAGATCCAGATTGCCTTATCCGAGATATGTCGCCTGATAAGTTCAACCTTGTCCTCATAGACGCTCTTAAGGTAGTTCAGGCGCAGTGTTTATGAACAGGGAACTCGCTGTTTGAAGTACTTCTCAAAGAAGCTCCTCAGTTTGACATCGTCCAATTTTCGAAGCGGTATACCTGCGGATACGAATGCATCGCAGAGCTCAACATTGAACTGGGACCGCTTGCCTGATGCCCCCAAGAAAGGAGCAATCTGGACGACGCTCGCACCCGCGGACTGCTGCCTCTTCGCAGCCAGCAGTTTGTGAGTCTTGCCCGTCAAATGTTGCGACACTAAGAACTTCGATCCGGCGGAAACTTCTTTCTCACAGATTCTGCACAGTAGAACTTGTCCATCTGTCGAGAACACATCACTCCCGAAAAGTTTCACGTAAGCACCCAACTTGGTCTTCGTCGAGGCACGAGGTTTCACCATCTTTATCGAATCACGAAGCTGGATACTCGAAAATCCGTAGACGAATGCCAACTCGATTACGAGCTCGTGAGATCGATTACGATGTTCGCTTGAATCCAAATTCAACGTAACGGCTGTTTCTGGTCTACGAAGATGAGCAGAAACTACCATGGCAGTGGAAGACAAAGAAGTGAGAGCTAACTCCGAGTGTGGGAATTGAATTTTTCATGGGATCTGGGCTGGGATGAGTTCTATCCCTAAATGGATCGCATTTCCTCCAATATCCTCAATCAAATTCAACTACATAACTTCATAGGTCAAGCCGCATTAACACTGTTGCCCTACGGAGGCTCCTTCGCGCGTAACCGAAAGCTATAGCGCGGGCGAGAGAACAGGGGCATTTAGCTTGACCGTTGGAAGGCGCAAAGTACGTTTCCTCTGCTGTGATCTCGAAATTACTAGTTCCATATCGACTGATGTTGGAAGAAATCTCGTTCTGGAGGATCACAGCGGGGAAAACGCACTCGTAGACTCTCTAAGCCGAATCATTTGCTTCAATCAGATGATTGAGCCAGCAGCCGTTTTTTTGAGGCCCAGCGTCGATATCTTTCGAAAATGGTTCTCATCCCATGTCGAAGTACCTCATTTCGCGATTTATCAATGAGAAGTGGGAAAGTTTATGGGGTAACATGCTCCCACGCCCAATATATGCATTCCGGACTCAGGAGCCCCAAAATATGCATTTACATAGTTTTTATGCATTTCGCATGAACATTCGCGCTCTATTCATGAGACTCCGCAACTGCATCAAATTGGCCAGAATGTTTTCCAACTCCATCGCTGGAAGTCGAAGCTTTGACGGGAGTGATTTTGGGTCGTAGAGCTGTTGCCGTGACCTTTTAACGCTGTACAGGAGAAAACCTGGTCGAAGCCAAAAAACCGACGATGCCGGCCAGAGAACTGACTGCTAACGTTTGAATGGTATGCTGGCTGCCACTTGATCAGCACAACTCCCTCTGGGTCGGCGGAGCTAACACAGTCATTGGATCGACCAAACAAGTAACACTGCATGAACTTGAATGTGCATGTCACCGCGCATTCTGAACGCGTATTGGTCAGTGCTCACTGCGCATCGAAGGTGATGAAAGCCATTCGTCTGATTATAATTGCGTCAGCAGTAGGTTCATGGAACTTCACTGCACGTCAAACTCACCAAGTTCGAATTACTACGCAATTGAAGATGATGACGACGCAAGGAAAATTCGAGAAAAAAAAACTGCGTGGATTCAGTGTGGGTTCATTTCAATTCCCGTGGCATAAAGTCATCGAATCGGGAATTGATTGCAGAGATCGATCCATTCCGATAGCGGACTAATCTCATAATCGTTTTTTTTTTAAAACACGATGAGCACGCATCGCTGTCATGGTTATCTGAATCCCATCCGAAAGGGGGACCATCATGTACTTTCGCATCCCGCATTGCTTACCAGGGTTAACTATTGTTAGCACCGTTCCGTAAGTTATCCACCGTGTCAAGGTTTCTGACAGTGGCGTACCCAGAGGAGGGCAAGGGGGCGATGGCACCTCCCAAAACTCTTCGATAATATTGGGAAGGGTGAATTGAATACCACTTCTATGGACGACATTGTTCCGCGAAGATTCTGTGTTATCAGGAAAATCCTCGAAGGTTTGAAAAAAAAAGCTGGGTACGCCCCTGGATTCTGGGATCTGTCAGAATGCATGTCCCTCTTTCCGGGCGTAACTGAACATTGTTCACTTCGCAACTAAGCTCCAATGTGAGACGAGTTGTTTATTGATAGATTGTTATTACCACAACCTTGTCAGTACGCTCTAAGGTCCTCTAAGGTCTAACACACACGCAAACGTGAGCTGCGAGCTGCTAGTTGTCTCAAGAACGAATTGAATTGAGACTTGAACATGGACTTCAACAGAATATGTATCCATGTTCCCGGTAGGTATGAGAATTTCCGAACGGGGGAACGGCGTTCGAATGCGACAGAGGAACGCATGCTCGGGAGTAGGGAATCCGTTCCAAAGGAACGCGTTGCAGCTCCCACGAAAGCCATGGCCAAAAGAAAACCTGAGTACACACCTGCTAGCAGTTCCAGTTTCCAAGCGCTTCACCGCAGCAACTCGTGTTCTACGGAAATTTCCGGATAAGCCGCAGGAGGATGTCGACGGGTCCAAGGAAGGAGCCTCTTCTCCAGCAGCTACGGTGCGCGTTGCATCTCTCGTTCCACGGAAACATTTGATGAGTTCGTTTCGGATATTCTCTTTCGACTCGCTGCTGTCTTGCTCGTTTGGAAACTCCTGGAGGGGAGCATTCTCTCTTCGGATGAACGCGACTCGAAGTTGATTCCAATCGCGAATGGGGGGACGTAGCACTCGAACCCGATCCCCGCAGAAGAGTTCCGTGATTCCTGCCTCGGGTCTTGATTCAGTATTCGCCTATTGACAGTCTGAAATAACAGATGGATGGATATTTATTGATCATTTCCCCTCTATCTTCACATTTCAAGCATATTTAGGGAGACCCTAGTTAAGGGGCAGTGTAGTGGCTGATCCGTGCGGCATTTGTTTCGTTGTATTCGTCGCTTAAACGGTTGGCATTTTCCTATTCCTCTAGCGTTTTCTTAGCGTTCAGTATCGTCTTTGGGGTGCTGTCTTCATAGAGTCCAAGTTTCTTCCGGGTCTCCTCCTCTATGTTGATTGGCTTTCTGCATTGTAGGATCACATGTTCGAGGGTTTCTTCTTCTAGGCCGCATCGAAGGCACGTCGTGTCGATGTCCTTGTATTTTGATCGGTATTTTCTGGTATGTAGGCATCCCGCTCTGGCGTTAGTAGGCGACTGCCTCTGGTGTTGTCGTACATGTGTTCGATGTTTCCTCGCACCGTTTTGTAGTCTCTGTATCGCTCGAGTTTTTTTCTCTGCCATTCCTCTCCGCCATGTCTCGTCGAGCTTGGCTTTGATGGTTTCGTCTACCTACTTTTTGTAGGCTGTCTGTGATACCCGAATGATTCTTCTCAGGAGTTTCCTTATGTCCGCGCACCCGAAGGTTTCTTTTAGCTCCAGACTTCTCTTCTGCAGTCTGATTGTAACGTTGGCAATTTTCGTCATTGTGAGAATTGCTCTTGACCATCTGATCTCGCTCATTTCGCTGATTCGTGCAAGGTATGTCAGTTTGCTTTTTGCCTCTCTGGCCTCGAAGGTTGACCAGCCTAGTTCTCCGTTTATGAATTCGGTAGCGATGTCAGAGTTTGGTTGTCCCAATGCCCAATGCCCATTTCCCAGCTTCTCGCTGTATGGTTTCGAGCTTTCTCCTTGTTTTCTGCGACATCGTTGTGACTGAGTTCGCATAAGTTAGAGCTGGGACCGCTGTGCTCTTCCACTGTATTTTCGTGACTTCGAAGCGGTTAAAATTCCAGAGCGATTTGGCGTGCATTTGCTGTATCACCCTTCCGCTTTTGATTCCCATATTTTCTCCTGCTCCTCCAGGTAGTTTCGCGCGTTGCACAGGGTGATTCCTAGGTATTTGTGTGCATTCAACGTTGGTAAATCTCTTTTTTGGATCTCGAAGTTTTGTTCTGCATCCCTGCACTTCGAGAATTCCACTATCGCGCTCTTTCCCGGGTTGAAGTGGAGACCCATTTGATCTCCAAATTTGGATGTTACCTCGAGTAATCTCTCCAGGTCCTTTCTGGTTTGTCCGATGAGCACCAAGTTATCCGCGAGGAGCAACCCACAGATCGGGAACTCTTTTTTTCCTGCCGAACGTCAAAGATGTTTCCAGGTAGCCGTACACTGAGTTCAATACCTGTTCTCTCTAGTTTTTCTTCCAACTTGGGAATAAATAGAATGAACAGGATTGAGTTGAGGGGGCATCCCTGTCGGAGGCCCTTGTTCGTTGGTACTGTGTCGGATTGGTGTTCTCCGTACTGTAGAATCACTTCGTTATCTGTGTATAGGAGTTTGATTAGTTCTACGATCGGCCTCGGCATCTGCTTTTCCAGGAGTACTCTCCATAGCCGATCTCTGTCGATCCTATCGTACGCTTTCGTGCAGTCTAGGGAACAGGTTATGAGCCCTGTCTCTTCCTGCCTCGAGATTTCGATCACCGATGTGAGGACGAAGATGCAGTCTTCAGCCCGTCCATTCTTCTGGAAGCCGAATTGCACTTCTCCGAGTGCTCCTGTTTCCTCCATCCAATTTTGATTTTCGCCACATAGAAGCCTCGTGAATGTCCTGTATAGGACCGGAGATATCGTGACTGGTCTATACGTTTTGAGAGATCTCTTATCGGAGTCACTTTTCGGTAGAAGAGTTACTCTTCCTTCCTCCAGTCTTTCGAAATCGTTGTGACTCCGCTAATTATTTGGTTGAAAAGTCGGGCCACGTATTCGCAGCCGACTATCCCCGTTGCTTTCAGCAGGTATGCTGGGATTCTGTCTAGTGCCATGGCTGAGTCGCTCGGCAATCTCCCGAATGTCTTTGCGTCCGTTTCTAGGTCTATCCTCTGTGATAGTTTCAGTTCTTTCTCTTGGTTTGGTTCTCTGGTCTGCTCTGCAGTTGCGTCGCATTCGAGAATTTCTCTCAGTACGCTCGTCAGGTGTTTCCCGATTTGGGCGTCTTCTACCTCCTGTCCGTGGTCGTCTTCTGGCCGGATTGGGGCCTCGCCTTTTCTTTCCTCTTTCTTCGTTTATTGCCAGAACCGTATCGCACGCGGTTGTCGTGGGGATCTGATGATGTGGTCATATAGCTTTTTGTTTTGGTGAGAAATCTCTCTCAACCTACTCGTATATTTTTTCTTGCATTTCGTGGAAGTTACGAGCTGCAATTTGCTTCTCTATTTCGTTTCCTTCCCTCCGCGCTTTCCTCCATGTTCTGCCAAGTACTTTTTTTTTTGCTTTTGGAGCAGCGCAATTGATCTAGATTGGATTGAGTATTGATTCTTTTTCAATTTGATCCTTTCAGTACACGCCGCGATGCTTGCTTGAATGTTTTCCTTCAGGCATTCGTACCTGATCGGTTTGTTTCCTCTGATGTGTTTCCATATCGTCCCTTCCGTCGTCATGCTCGCCTTCTTCTCATCTGTTATCGTTATTGCGTAGCTTTTTTGCTCCTCTGTCTCATTCGGCTTGGCTGCAATTTTGAAGCTAGCCGATATGAGGTTGTGGTCGGGAATTCGCGTTATTAGCCTATCCTCGTCTTTGCTCACATTTACCAGGCTCTCGCAAGCGCTCGCGTTGCATGGTATTAAGTCTATGACAGAGTTCCGCCTTGTGAACTCTCCCTCGCATTTTTCGGTTGTGTTCACGATGGTCAGGCCGACTCGGCTTGCGAATCCTTTAGCAGGCGCCCTCTACTATTTTTTTGTTCAGAGAAGGGTCTGATGTGGGCATCCATATCGCCCCCAATGACTATGTGCGTTCTGCCTCCACTCTCCGAATCTATTATGCTTGCTATCTGCTCGAATAGTTGAGCATTCTCCCGCTACCGCTCGTGGGATACGTATATTGAGAAAATTATCCACTCAGTCGATCTTATTTCGAGCTTGACTGCTATGAAATCTTTCCCTTTCTCTACGGCTCTAGCCTGCCCCAGGCATGTTGGGATTAATATACCCACGCCCGCTTTAGCGTGCTTGCCGGTCCTTCCCTTCCTGTTGCTCCCATACCACTCGAATTGCGGGATCTTTGGTGGTGCCTCCATGTTAACTAGCCATGTCTCGCTAGTTAGGATTATCCCGGAGTTAAACGTTCGGCCCTTTTCTAGTCTGTTCGAAAAGGCCTCCCTTATCGAGGTTTCCCATTTACTTTTACTCCGCCTCCCCTCCCCCCCCTGCAGATTGAGGACAGCTAGTTCAAGGTTGTCGAAAGTCGTGCTCTTTATTTCAGAGGTCTTGTTATCAATAACATTCTTGCCGCTCCGTCTTCTTTTTGACTGCGATCCTCTGGCAACATGTTCCGGGGGAGGGGGGTTCGTCATCGGCCACCTCTACTCGAGGGGCCGTGTGCTTGGTCGAACTGGGGGTTCCTAGGCTTCGGGTAGTAGGGACTATTTCGCCCCCTGCCCCGTCTCTGCTGGGAGCCCTAGCGTTTCCACGGCCTTGCTTTTCGGCCGCTTCTTCCGCTTTCTCCCTCTCTCCCTCTCTTTCTGACTCGACTACCTTCGTTCGCTCTCGTTCTTCTCATTCGAGCCCGGAGCTCCTCTGCCCCCTGTTCGTCGAGTTCCATCTTGTCGACGAACCAGGCGGCAATCTTTTTCGCCGCCTCCTGAACACCAAGTTTTGTTAGGTGTCCACCGTCGAACAAACTTTTTTTGTGGTAGAGCGGAGGGGGTTCTTTCATGTCAGGCGGCTGGCGAGTTGATACTGGCCGCAGCAGACGTGGCGGGAGAGGTTAGGTCAGGCCTCCCCACCGAGGTCAAAGAGACCTACCGCATTTCTTCACGGAAAAGCACCAAGTTCATGACACATCGATCGTAACAGAACGTCGAAGAGATCCAAGACCAAGCAATGGAGATGGTTCTCAACAATCAGGATAGCGTCTTGCTTCACTTCGATCCGGCTGAAGTTTTCAATACGGATCAGTCTCCATTCAATCACACAAGACATACCAACGGGACCTTGACCTGCACCGGCGGAAGACGAACAATTGCCACTTTGAATTCTCTGAACGCTCTCACCTATAGTTGAACTACCCAGGCGATTCTAAACATGAGTGGCCAGCTAATTAGGTAGCTGTACGTGAACCCACAGAAGCCAAAAGGTGCTTTCGGCTCATCGGTGTCAGCGTCGTTGCCGAAATACCCGAAGCTTTTCATAACGTGCTAGAAATCAGGGACATTAAACGAAGGTCTCGTTTGGACCTGTTGTGAGCACGTCTTCAGCGAGGTCGTCAACCTTCTGCCTTACCCAAGATGCGTGCTCTTCGAGGATTCGTGGGGTGGTCATAAAGATTCTCAATTGTATAGCCTTCTTGACAAAGAATTCATCCCCAGCATCTTCTCGAGGGGCGCGACCAGTCTGATATGGCCACTGGATATCTACTGCTTCATGCAGTTGGAGTACTTCTCCAAACGATTGACGGCACGACATGCCCACTGTGACTACTGGATCAGCTAAACGACTGATTGAAACTCCACTCGCTGATCTACAACCAGTCTCAGCACCCTACCTTCCGACCGATGTGGATGTGCAGCTGACGTTGAGCGGGCTTCCTGTTTCCAGCAATACCGTTTCCGAGCCTATATTGGAAGCTGTTCTCGTTCGCTGAGCCATCCGAATGCTCGTTTTTCCCGTTAATCAAATGCGTTTATCGTGAGCGCGTCCTCCGAGAGGAATGTTCCTCCGTGGATCATCTTTACCACTCAGGTTTCGCTTGATCCGGAACTCTCACTGAATCCATTCATAAAGCTACTTTTGCTCCGCCTCATACTATCCGTTCAATCTTTCAGGCTATAACTTGGTGAATACCGGATCGGCACTATTCCTTATCCAAATAACGTTTCCCGACGTGACGCATGACGCCGGGAATCTATGGATCATCTTACTCTCGATCTTTTTTCGATTCTCGCCCGCTTCGAGACCGAAAAGCATGGGAATGTAACTTCATAGTGGGCTGAGGGATGTGACGATGATGATTTTCAGAATTTCATCTTCATTCTTGAGACCCCAGGGCCGTATGGGGAAAAGTCCCATGAGCCCTTAGGCTACCCCCGACGCACCCTCCATGCCCAATCATGTATCATAAACATCGGCATGGGACAGTTAGTGCTCACACCCTGTCGGTAAAGCACAGCATTACGCCGAGTCTTGTAGCATGGAATCATCGCATGGGGACGACAGGATATCCTTGGAATGGAGGCACGCCGATGGAAGCCAAGATCCAGTGAGTTTCAAAAGGAAGTACTTCTCTTAAAACATATGCGAAACTTGAGACGAATCAGACGATTTAGGGAGCAGCAATGGACATCGCATCCCACAAAACGGAAGTGGATAACTTCAACATAGACAACTTTTTGAAAATTAAGCCTCTGTTTGGAATGTGCACTGTCTCCTTCGCCGGAGCTTGGTGTTTCGAGATGTGCTAGGAGAGGAGATCTGCGATCTTGTGGTACTTGGACATCACTTCCCGGAGTCCGGAATCTGCCGCGGACCGACCGGTCCGGAATCTGCATTTTTGGACCAGTCAGTCCGATGAATCATTTTCCGCACGGGCCAGTCCGATAGATCATTTTGCCCGGTCTGATGGTCCGTAAAGTGATTTTCCGTAAGAAGGGACCCTGCTTGATCGCCTGTCTCGCTTTATCGGTAGGAATCATCAATGCTAAGGTGAGGGGGAGCCCCCGCAATGGTACCACCGCAGCAGGAATCGTTGGATTTGTTCCGACGTCCGAAGAGATTCAGCAGGGCCTGGGCGAGCAGGACACGATGGAGGTGGCTGAGTCTGGCAATGGGAGACACGGTCATTACAGTGGTCACGAAGGGCATCGCCAAGGCCACGAGGGACCTGAACACCACGGACGACATCAAGGCGGCGAACATCATGGCCACCACGGAGGACGACCGGTATTTCACACCGATTTAGCCCCGATTCCGCTGATCTGGGCTCCCTCCACTGGAACATTCAGAACCGCACTGCCGATCAGATCGAGCAGATCGGGCAGATTGGACTGCCCAGCCCGGAGAATGCTTTATCGGACTGGCTGGTCCGATGCGGAGCTGCCAGTCCGATGCGGACTAGCCGGTCCTAAACCTCAAACTCCGGATCGGTCGGTCCGCAGCGGATTCCGGACCTCGGAAAATGATGTTCACTTGTACTCCTTACGATTCTGCTTTGTTTCGAATGCATTCACGGAGCGCCTCGATTATTTGACGGCCCGATTCCAAGGTGGCTTCTGGAAATATTCCTGGAAGAATCCTCCGCTCTCAAAAGCTAAACGAAGAGTGACGAATGCATACGAATGATAGTTTGTCCTCTGGAACCGGAGGGATGTGATAGTTTCTCCGTGAGTTGAGATCGAACAGTGTTGCAATTTTCTTCTGCAGCTCCTGAGTGCAGTTAAACAGGATGCTCTTATATTCAGTCGATACCAGTCCCAGACCTCGGATTGAACTCCTTTGAAAATCGAAAATGCCATGTAGCATATCGATACCTGCGTATGCTGAAAACACACGTCTCGGACCATTTATTACCCTGACTCACTACTCACTTACATACATCCGAGGATCTGACTCGGGGGATGCTCGAACGGAGAAACGAAGATCGAACCGGAAGCAGGGTTCCTCAGTCTTCCTCGGCCATGCTATCGGACGACTCCGATCGGTAGCTCGGGAGTTTGAGAAGAGGCCAGTCATGGTGGATGATATGAGGCAGATAACATTGTGAAAGGATTTGAATGGGAAAATGCTCCGTCCAACACTAAACAGTCGTACGGGATGGTACTCGACTCTCGTTATGATCGAACACGCTCTCCGACTGATGCCGGCTTGAATAACGTGTGATCTCGATTCAGCACACCCATCAGCATATACTGCGCCGACTCCTCACAGAGCATTCCTCGAGCCATTCAGATGGGCTGTATTCTTATCATGCAAGGAGGACGCCCCGCTTCTTCGCGCAAACGCAATTTTCGGCCTGCTCCTCGGTGACCTCAGGGGCAGAGGAACTGAGCTTGCCCGGATGCTCCGTGAGAATCTGATCGAAGAACTCAGAAAGCGCCGTCATCTTAACTATCGTCGCTGTTTTGCAGTGTCACAGCGACGATTCCAAGTTGCAGACAGATGAAACCCACCGGAAACATTTCGAAGAGAAATTGTCGGAGATGGCACAGACTCAATGCCATCCGAATTCGACTCGTTGGACGAGCGTTCGGCGGTAAGAAATTTCCGCTTTGTGGTAACTTCCGTCGAATGGTATCGCTGCTTCTGATTTCATTCACAATATCTTCTCCAAGGTATGGGATACATTGGACACGATTCTCACAACTGTAGTCTTCTCCTGCAGTTCTTCCACGGTCGCAAGGTTTCCGCAGCATTGGTCCACCCTGTGATGGATCTCTGGATGCGAACTTGCTGAACGGAGACGCTTTACGCTAAAACATTTCGAGCCCCGGTTCTTGATTTCCGAAGGAATTATCCCCATTCTGCCCGTTTTTTCACAGCTGAATCCCGTGAGCGTTCGTCACCGATCGCCTATTTCATGTTTTCCGCAGTCATTCGTTGTGTTGGAAAGAGGATGGGGAGGTCACCGTCTCGTATCGTCATGGGACCAGGTGTGTGATATGATGGACGACTGGAATGTAAGCCGTGCTTCGACTGGAATCGGACGCGCTGATCGAGAGCGTCAGGGGTAGTGATCGGAACCAACGCTCACATTCTGACGTACCGCTGATGGGAGCGTCGACATCGCAAAGCAGATCTGTCGATCGGTGCTAAGTAGGGGTCGAGAAATTCACGAGTCCGAGGCTGAGTCCACGAGTCCAGGAGAGGGCGCGAAATCTCGGATACGGGTTCGAATCCCAAAACCTCCAACTCTGAGATAGTGATGACCAGAATCGAAGGCTTGCCTAGATTCTTCCACGGTTGCAAGGTTTCCGCAGCTTTGGGCTACTCTTTGATGGATCTGTGAATGAGAACTTGCAATACCAAATCGCTCCACGCTAAAAGCTTCCGAGCTTCGGTTCCTGTTATTCAATGAGAGAATCCTAATTCCGCCTGTTTTTTCCATACTTGAATCCCGTGGGGGTTTGTCCTCGATCGGCTGTCTCATGTATTCCACAGTCATTCGCGGTGTTCTAAGGGGGGAGGCGGACGTGACCGTCTCGTATCTTCATGGGGCCACATGCGTGCTGTGGTGGACGGATAGAATGTGATGCGGGTTTCGACTGAAATCGGACGCGGTGATCGAGAGTGTTTGGGGTGGTGATCGGCACCAACGCTTGCATTCTGACCTCCGTCTGATGAGAGCGTCGATGTAGGAACGCGAATTCGTGGACCAAATGATCGGTGCCCAGCTTCAGAGAAAGCTCATTGAGGGCTCACTCAAGAGTTTCTCCTAAGTGGTGCGGGTTTTCATGTAAGGAGTTGCCTGTGCATGAACTAATCGGATGTAATTATCATCTTTCGTCTGCTCGCGCTCCGGAACAACAACGCGTGTTTGAGCAAGTCCGATAAATTATCGGAAAAAAGGAGCAAAGTTGAGAGAAAACGTGGAGTGCTTCTTTTGGAGGTATGTCTCCCAACTTTTGCACTGGATGCGGGCTATGATGCTACGAAACGAAGTGGCATCGAAAACCCAAGAGATAGACAAGCTTAGAGCCAACCTCTCTAAGATGCAGGACGAGTTAGCGAACCAGCTAACTGTGAACGCTCAACTGGCCAGGGCAAACGCCGACATGGCCACCGCACACGCCAGCGAAATCAAGCGGCGCGTGGCGGTTGAGAAGAAAGCGGAGGAGGCAGCCACAAAAACGAATGTTGGCAGAGCCGAAACCGAGATGGAACTAGCAGAAGAGGGCGAAACCGAGCCCTCATCATGCACGTATATGGTCGGAGAAGAAATTTTCGAAGACCTCAAATCAGAGAGGTGGCTGGCAGGCCTAATGGGAAAGGACTATGTCCTCAGAGTAAAACACGGCCTAGTAGAAAAACATCTGGAAATAGTTAAAAAACTAGTCCAGGAGGGGACGGCAGACACTATGCACGTCCTCCTCGATACAGGCCGAGCGAACCGACGGGACGGGAACTTTCGTACTTGGAAGGCAAGAGAGCTAGGCGAGGAAATAATCTTAGCCCTAGAAAGTACGATAGCCGACGACAGAGTCGCCTCGGCGACCTGGATGAAGCTCCCCGCAACAGGGGATTTGGCAACGGCAGCTACCGAGGTCAATAAGATTGTGGAGCAGTGGATCGAAACGACGGATCGCACTCAGGTAGCCCTCATGAATTTGAGGGGTATCTACCGCAACGAAAGCCTGTTTGACAGTGGGCACCTAACAAAACTGGGTGGCCCGGAGGCGAAAAAAAAGATTGCCGCCTGGTACGTCGACAGGATGGAACTCGACGAACAGGGGGCGGATGAGCTCCGGGCTCGAATGAAAAGAACGAGAGCCAAGATAGCCAAGATAGCCGAGACAGAAAGAGAGGGAGAAGGCGATGGAAGCGGCCGAAAAGCAAGGCCGTGGAAACGCTCCGGCTCCCGACAGAGACGGGGCAGGGGGGAGCGGATACAATCCGCGAGGACGGGGAAACCCGAGGGGTAGAGGGCGAAATAGTCCCTACTACCCGAAGCCCAGGAACCCCCAGTTCGACGAAGCACGCGGCCCCTCGAATAGAGGCGGCCGATGACGACCCGCAATTCGAGTGGTATGGGAGTAACAGGAAGGGAAGGACCGGCAAGCACGCCAAAGCGGGCGTGGGTATATTAATCCCCACATGCCTGGGACAGGCTGAAATCGTGGAGAAAGGGAAAGATTTCATAGCAGTCAAGCTCGAAATAAGATCGACTGAGTGGATGATTTTCTCGATATACGTATCACACGAGCGAGAGCGGGAGAATGCTCAACTATTCGAGAGGATAGCTAGCATAATAGACGCGGAGAGTGGAGGCAGAGCGCACATAGTCATTGGGGGTGATATGAATGCCCTCATCAGACCCTTCTCTGAACAAGAAAATAGTAGAGGGCGCCTGCTAAAGGACTTCGCAAGCCGAGTCGGCCTGACCATCGTGAACGAAACCGAAAGATGCGAGGGAAGGTTCACAAGGCAGAACTCTGTTATGGACTACGTACTATGCAATCCGAGAGCTTACGAGAGCTTGGCGAGAATGAGCATAGACGAGGATAGGCTAATTACACGAATTTCCGACCACAACCTCATATCGGCTAGCTCCGAAATTGCAACCAAGCCGAATGAGACGGAGGAGCAAAAAAGCTACACAATAACGATAGTAGATAAAAAGAAGGCGAGCATGACGACGGAAGGGACCATGTGGAAACACATCGGAGGAAACAAAACGATCACGTACGAAAGCCTGAAGGAAAACATTCAAGCGAGCATCGCGGCGTGTACAAAAAGGATCAAATTGAAAAAGAATCAATACCCGGTCCAATCCAGATCAATTGCGCTACTCCAAAAGCAAAAAAATTGCAGCTCCTGACTTCCACGAAATGCAACAAAAAATATACGAGGAGGTTGAGAGGAAGATTTCTCACCAAAACAAAAAGCTATATGACCACATCATCAGATCCCCACGACAACAGCGTGTGATACGGTTCTGGCAATACACGAAGAAAGAGGAAAGAAAAGGCAAGGCCCCAATCCGGCCAGAAGACGACCATGGACAGGAGGTAGAAGACGCCCAAATCGGGAAACACCTGACGAGCGTGCTGAGAGAAATTCTCGAATGCGAAGCAACTGCGGAGCAGACCAGAGAACCAAGCCAAGAGAAAGAACTGAAACTCTCACAGAAAATAGACCTAGAAGCGAGCGCGGAAACGATAGCAAAGACATTCGGGAGATTGTCAAACGACTCAGCCATGGGACTAGACGGAATCCCAGCATACCTGCTGAAAGCAACAGGGATAATTGGCTGCGAATACGCGGCCCGACTTTTCAACCAAATAGCTAGCGGAGTCACACCGATCCCGAAAGACTGGATGAAGGGAAGTGTAACTCTTCTACCGAAAAGCAACTCCGACAAGAGGGCTCTCAAAACATATAGACCAATCACGATATCTCCGGTCTTATACAGGACATTCACGAGGCTTCTATGTGGCGAAATCCAAAATTGGATGGAGGAAACAGGAGCACTCGGAGAAATGCAATTCGGCTTCCGGGAAAATAGACGGGCCGAAGACTGCATCTTCGTCCTTACATCGGCAATCAAAATAGCGAGGCAGGAAGGGACAGGACTCATAACCTGTTTCCTAGACTGCGCGAAAGCGTACGATGGGATCGACAGAGATCGGCTATGGAAGGTACTTCTGGAAGAGCAGATGCCGAGGCCGATCCTGGAATAATTCAAACTCCTATACACAGATGATGAGGTGATCCTACAGTACGGAGAACACCAATCCGACACAGTACCAACGAGCAAGGGCCTCCGACAGGGATGCCCCCTCAACTCAATCCTGTTCATTCTATTTATTTCCAAGTTGGAAGAAAAACTAGAGAGAACAGGTGTTGAATTCAGAGTACGACTACCTGGAACCATCTTTGACGTTCGGCAGAAAAAAGAAGAGTTCCCGATCTGTGGGTTGCTCCTCGCGGATAACTTGGTGCTCATCGGACAAACCAGAAAGGACCTGGAGAGATTACTCGAGGTAACATCCAAATTTGGAGATGGAATGAGTCTCCACTTCAAACCGGGAAAGAGCGCGGTAGTGGAATTCTTGAAGTGCACGGATGCAGAACGAAAATTCGAGATCCAAAAAAGAGATTTACCCACGTTGAATACATACAAATACCGAGGAATCACCCTATGCAACGCACGAAACTACCTGGAGGAGCAGGTGAAAATATGGGAATCCAAAGCGGGAAGGATGATACAGCAAATGCACGCCAGATCGCTCTGGAAGTTTAACCGCTTCGAAGTCACGAAAATACAGTGGAAGAGCACAGCGGTTCCAGCTCTAACTTATGCGAACTCAGTCACGACGATGACACAGAAAACAAGGAGAAGGCTCGAAACCATACTGCGAGAAGCTGGGAAATGGGCATTGGGACAACCAAACTCTAACATCGCTACCGAATTCATAAACGGAGAACTAAGTCGGTCAACCTTCGAGGCCAGAGAGGCAAAAAGCAAACTGACATACCTGGCACGCATCAGCGAAATGAGCGAGATCAGATGGCCAAGAGCAATTCTCACAATGACGGAAATTGCCAACATACCAACCAGACTACAGAAGAGGAGCCTAGAGCTAAAAGAAACCTTCGGGTGCGCGTGCATAAGGGAACTCCCGAGAAGAATCATTCGGGTATCACAGACAGCCTACAAAAAGTATGTAGACGAAACCATCAAAGCCAAGCTCGACGAGACATGGCGGTGAGGAATGGCAGAGAGAAAAACTCTTGAGCGATACAGAGACTACAAAACAGTGCGAGGAAACATCGAGCACATATACGACAGTACCAGAGGCAGTCGCCTACTGGCGAACGCCAGGGCGGGATGCCTACAGACCAGAAAATACCGATCAAAATACAAGGACATCGACACGACGTGCCTTAAGTGCGGCATAGAAGAAGAAACCCTCGAACATGTGATCCTACAATGCAGGAAGCCAATCAACATAGAGGAGGAGACCCGGAGGAAACTTGGACTCCACAAGGACAGCACCCCGAAGACGATACTGAACACTAAGAAAACGCTAGAGGAATAGGAAAACGCCAATCGCCAAAGCAACGAATTCAACGAAACAAATGCCGCACGGATCAGCCACTACACTGCCCCTTAACTAGGGTCTCCCTAAATATGCTTGAAATGTAAAGATAGAAGGGAGATGATCAATAAATATCCATCCATCCATCCATCTCGGTGAACACGAACCGTCAAAATACCTCAAAGAGAGCAATGCGGTTATTTTTGGTTTTCAACCGCGGTACTCGGTTTTGGGGTCATCGGCAATGCCCAATTCAGCGACTGCCGAAGCCTTCATGAACGCGCTCCAAACACGTTGGCCGAAATAGTTTGAACATGACGAAGTCTTCGCTTTTCTCGACGGATGGACGAACGGCGTCTGAAGTCGCCTTTTCCAAGATGCTTCGCTCAATCTGCCCATCGTTCACAAACACGTATCGAGTGGGAAGGAGATCTTCCTGAAATCAGCTGCCAGGGTAGTTCTGTTCAGAAGAAGCGTCCCTGGGATGCCTAAGTCGCCTCAGTGAGTCTCGGCGAGGTGAGGCCCGTGACTCGGAGGTGAACGATCACGGTGGAAACCTTGAAGCGTTCTCGGCGGTCATTAATGTCTTGGAAGGAAAGGACGCGACGTTCATACTTGTGGCCAACAAGAGTGGATGGAAGTGCGTTGGAGAGCGGTTTGGCTTCAAACTCGCTCTGAGCCGCAAGAATGTGTGGCCTCCAATGGCTGACTCATTGGGCCGAAGCACGCGAACTTGTATCATGGCCATGTCGATGATGTCACTTACGATCAACCTTCTAGTTTTGGTAAGATTCAACTCAAGCGGCGAAAGCTAATCGCGTGTTGAGCAAATCATTGGTTGTTGGGGTTCTACACCCTGTGGCTTCGAGGAGATTCCTGTGTTGTTGCTTTTGACGTCGGCATTCCAGTACCAACCCTCTTTCTTGAGAAATCCGGGCGTCTTCGCAGAATTGTGCTGTTCTCTCCGGCGACTCCGCCCAAATAGAGTTCTCGACGAATAGGCGAGGTACCCTCGGAAGCAGCGAGGGGCGCGCTGCAGGTCCGATGAAGAGTCGGCAACGATCATCGACTCATTCATTCCAAATCCAACGTTCTCTATCTGAAGACCAAAGTGCTATCACTGTGTGTCCACTCGTCAGCGTGGTGAGGGGTCAAGATTCCGGAATAGATCCCGTGCCGTAGGATGAAGATCCCGGGCCGTCGTGTGAAGTTCGGGAGCCCTTCTGGGGAACGATTCCCGTTCTCAAGTTGGTCGAGTAGGCGGGAAAACAGTTTCGGGATTCACGCAGTTTTGCTGTCCGCCGCCTTACCAAGCACTTGTCCGGAAAGTCGGGGATGGGGGAACTTTCCCCTGCTCTTGCTGTGAAACAGAGTTCAGCAGCAAATGACATCGCCAACGATACGAAGAGACGGAGGCACTTTGAGAATCCCTCCCTCCAACAACAGCAGCAGCAATAATTGTAGCAGCAACAATAACAGTAGCAGCAACAACAACAGCAGCAGCAACAACAACAGCAGCAGCAGCAACACAACAGCAGATCGATTCCGGAATCACCTCCAAAGACCCCGAAAAGTATGGTCAGATCGATCCCGGAATCACCTCCATAGAGCACGAAAAGTATGGTCAGATCGATCCAGGAATCACCTCCATAGAGCCCGAAAAGTATGGTCAGATCGAGCCCGGAATTACCCCCAGGGACCCTGAAAAGTATGGTCAGATCGATCCCGGAACAACCTGATAAGACCCTGAAAAGTGTGGTCAGATCGATCCAGGAATCACCTCCATAGACCCTGAAAAGGCCCCCGCTCGCTGGCCGGGTGGCATAAACCAACACTGGGTGCCACGCTAAGCTAGCAATTGCGGGATAAAAATCTTTCTTATGTGGTAAATAGAGGATTTAATTCATATCAGAATTGAATCTGAACCATCTTAAGACCCAAGCCCACCGCCCGCAATGGGATTCGCGAGGCGATAGGGAGTGTTACTGAAGCAATGCTCCGGTGATTCCGGTGCACTCCTGAGGGCTGGCTGAGAGGTTCAGCCGAAAAACAAAAGACCCTGAAAAGGAGTACAAGCTCGGGCGGAGAAACGCAGAACTCATCGGTGGACCCGTGCCTGCGCCTGAGGATCATGGGCATGTCGGCGATGCCACTTCCAATCAACCCTCCAGGTTCGGTAAGATTCTACTCGAGCGGCGGGAGCTAACAGCGGTCAGTGAATCATTTATTGTTGGGGTTTCACACCCTGTGGCTTCAGATGAATTCCTGTGTTGTTGATCTTGACATCGGCATTCCAGTATCCACCCTCTTTTTTGAGAAATCCGGGGGTCTTCACAAAATTGTGCTGTTCTCTCTTGCGACTCCGCCCAAATGGAGTTCTTGACGGATAGGCGAGGGGCTCTCAGAAGCGGCGAGAGGCGCGATGCAGCTCCGATAAAGAGTCGGCAAGGATCATCGACTCATTCATTACAAATCCAACGTTCTCTATCTGAAGACAAAAGTGCTATCACTGTGCGTCCACTCGTCAGCGTAATCAGCGGTCCAGATTCCGGAAAAGATCCCGTGCCGTAGGATGAAGATCCCGAGCCGTCGTGTGGAGTCCTTTTGGGGAACGATTTCCGTTCTCAAGTCGGTCGAGTAGGCGGGAAAACAGTTTTGGGATTCACGCAGTTTTGCTGT